>CM029790.1:7624086-7861586 GCA_017562165.1 Ectropis grisescens
TTCTTGGAGACAAACTTTCGCAGAAACTAATCCACCCTTGCCTTTTCTTTTTTTTGAATAGCCTAGTTGCTGAGGCGGCAATATTTTGATAATCAAGGAAGTTCGCTAATGTCATGGAGAGCTTGTATGTTTTTTCTGCCTCCTTCCTTTTCTTAGCAGCGGTTGTGCAATCTGCATCCCACCAAGGAGTGGAGGTTTTAAAATTAGGTGATTTTTTAATGGGAAATGTTCGTCAGCAGTGGCAGTTATAGCCTCAACAAGCTGATGGTAATTTTGGGTGGTATTGGAGTGATTTGTTGGTGGAAGTGATTCTATTTTGTTTTCTAGGGAAAGGGAGAAGGATGACCAATTGGGGTTTGATAGTCTGTATTTGAGGAGAGGATTAAAGTTGTAGCCAGGGAGAGTTCTGCTAGGGATAGAGATGGAGATAGGGAAATGGTCACTGCCATAGGACTGGGGTAAAACTTGCCAAGAGATGAGTGAAGCTAGTGTTGGGGTGCATATGGTGAGGTCAACTGCACTATTGGGATTTTGGGTGGGAGAGACTCTACGGGTGGGGAACCATCATTCATAACACATAGGTTGGAGTCATCAAAACGTCTAGAAGTGATAGGGCAAAGTCGTCATCCATACTACAACCCCATGAAGTGTGATGGGCATTGAAGTCTCCTATCACAATCATGGGAGGTTGTATCGTGGAGATTAAGTACTGGATATCAGGGATCATGGTAGAATTGGGGTGGGGTATATAAATGGACACATAGGAGATGTCCAATACTTTCACAGCTACTATATTAATGTCAGGAAGGGCAGGGGGGAGAGGGATTTGTGAAAAAGGGAGTGAGCGCCTTACAAATAATGCGCTTCCGGAATACCCATCAGCCCTGTCATCTCGAAGACATGAGTAACCCGGGACCCTAAATCGGGAACCGGGCACTAGCCACGTCTCCGAAACAGCAATGACTGTAGGGTTATATTTGTTAATTAAGTGGAGAAGACTAGGCTTCTTGGGACGGAGACTGCGAGCATTCCATTGTAGGATGACTTGGTCCATGATTGGTTAAAGATAGTAACTGTGATAATTTATGGGCAACGTGGGACGGTATACAGGAATTGTTTTGGGAAATTAAACTTATAATAGTTGAGAGAAGGACATCCAGGATGCTATGATCCTGAGGTAGAGGGAGAGATTGGGACAAGGCATATCCATTGGGTAAGTCAGATGTCTCTTCTAAGGTTATAGCTTCATGAGCTTCTCTGTCATAAGATTTACTTAGTGGGGCTCTGGGCCGAGGGGTAGCAAACACTGTTTTTCTGTAGCTGTTTTGAGATTTGGATTGGGTTTGGTGTGAAGTGGAAGTGTGGGAAGTGGGAGCAGAAAGTGTTTTAACTACCTCTGAGTATGGTCTAATAGCCTTTGGGTATCGAAGTGAGGCTTCTGCATAAGGTAGGTTATCTTGAGACATTAGGAGTTTGATGGCCTTCTGCCTCCCTTGCTCAGGGCAACTCCTGTTGCCAGCAAAATGTTGTCCGGAGCAGTGTAGACACGTGGCCTCACTCTCCTCTACACTGCAAGACTCACCAGAGTGAGGTTGGGTACACCGATAACACCTAGGTTTGGAACGGCATTGGGCTTTGACGTGACCAAACCGGCAACAGTTGAGGCATTGAATGGTTGGGAATTGGTATGTGTCTACAGGGAGGATGTGGAAGAGATAGACTTTTTGTGGGAGTATTTGACCCTGGAATGTAACGACCACAGTCTGAGTTGGGACCCAGGAGGGCTTTCCATCAGTAATAACTTTCCTGTTGAATCTTCGCGCTTTTAATGGAACACCATATCCGTTAGGAACGACCAGTGAGTTAGCAAATTCATCCATAGATACATCAACAGGAACTTGGCGGACTATTCCCATTTTTGTTATATTGTAGTTGGGAATCACAGCTTGATACAAATTGTCTTCCAGAATAGGATTGTCTAAGAAGGAGTTAGCAGCAGTATATGTCGTAAATTCTACGGATAACTTATTTCTACCCACTTTTTTTTATTCCGTCTGGGCGAATGTTTTGTATGCGATTTTGACAGAGAAACTGTCCGAATTTAATTGCTCTAATAGATGCGCCTCCCGCAGGGTCAGGGTCAGATCGGGAAACATGGATCAAAAAAGGTCCCTTATCAACAGCTGTATACTCTTTTACACCGATAACAAGCGATGGGTGAATATAAACATTCTGTATTGATGCAGAGGTCATTTCTGGGTTCACTATAGTTTTTTTTAGGATCTTCATTATGAGCTACCTCTGTAGCGCTTCGTTTTGAGCCTGTTGTAGGTGTTGAAGAGATATCCGGCGGGTCAGGAGGTTTTGGTTGGGGAGCGTCCATGATGGACGCCTACAGAATGGAAAAAAAACACTAAACTGTTATTTATAATACGCACTCACCTTGTTAGTATATCCCACCACCAAGGGGTAACACTATTTATCAATATTTAACACGAATAGCGCCTAATTAGGCGCGATTAACCGGGTTTTTCTGCCAAAATTCGCGCCTCCCGTGTGCTGGCTATCAGTTGCGACGGCGAAAAAAAAAAAAAACAAATCAACAAGAATGTAACAAAATCGGGAAAAAATATTCCCCTTTTGAGAGTTTTCGTACGTTTCGTGCTTTGACATGACACATGACAGCATGTGTCAAAGATTGCGTCATTGAATTTCAGTAATCTGTGCATTGAATATAAACCTTTCCTAATTTTTTTTTCTAAATTTGAGTTGGTACGACCAATTTCCGACAGGTGGCGTAGCAGGTTGCTGAAGAGGTTTTTTGTTTGAAATCGATATTCTCAGGAATGAGTGCACCGATTTCAGTAATTCTTTCACCGTTGGATATGTACGGGATCCCGATGAGTGCTATATAATATACCACGGGCGAAGCCGGGGCGGGCATCTATTATTAAATAAAATTAGGTAGGTATATCTACACTCACTCACCTTTGACGTAAGGTGCGAGTAGGTCCACTACCTTGATCCCGGTGACCAGGATCTCCTGCTCCACCGACATCTCCACGAAGGGGGGAGCGTCCGCGTGAATAGGGGCATACACGTCCGTATCTATCGGACCGCGTTCGTCTGGTCAACAAATTAATATTTTGAATTTAACATTAGCAGCAACTTGCAGCTTTACACTCGTGGTTTCCGTTTGTAATTGAGTTGAAATATACAAACAACCAAACTTTTGCATGTAAGTATTATAACATAACCGTTGCCCGATAGGCCTTTTGGCGCGTCTCTCATTTGAGCAATATTAGACTACAGGGCCGTGAATAAAATGTATGGGTTATATGATACACCAGGAGACCTATGTAGGATGATAGAAGGGTATAAAATAATAAGATTGAGCACTATGCCGTTACTTAAAAGCTGTACAGCTGAGTGTGCGGGTGAAGATAAGGATTGCAATTTTCGATCATTTATCATTGTCGCATGATTTTTGGGCGGCATTGCGGAATAATGGATTAGAAGAGGTAATGGCATAGTGCTCAATCTTATTATTTTATACCCTTCTATCATCCCACATAGGTCTCCTGGTGATTCATTTGACCCATAAATTTTGTCCACAGGCCTGCTATTTATTTATTTATAAGATCTCAGGGAGTCGTTACCTATATGACCCTTTTGGCTTATCTCTCGGTATATGTACATATTGGCCTCATGGAGTAGTTGCCCATGAGCCTTTTGGCTCATCTCTCGGTATACATATAGAGCCTCATGGAGTCGTTACCTGTGAGCCATTTGGTATGTCTCTCGAGTGGGCGACGGTGATAAAGAATGCCGCGGACTATCTGTTCCCGTTGTTGTGTGCGAACTGCTCTGTTTGAACGTTTCCTGAAGCGCGTTAAGCCGGCTACTGAGCCTCGATATTTTTCAGCTCTAATAACCGTTTCGTATCGCGGTTCTACTATATTGGCAGATCTATGAAAATTTTGGCCGACGCGACGAGGAAATCGGATTGATTGAGTCAAACATTTTAGTTTCGTTAAAATGCTGAGTTTAAGTAGGAAGTACTCACAGCGTGACACCACGTGACCCGCACTGGACCAGCGTGGTGGATTATGGCCTTAACTCTCTCCTTGCGAGAGAAGGCCCGAGTCCCAGCAGTGGGAACATTAAGTGGGCTGTTGATGATGACTCACAGCGTGGTGAGGTGTGTGAGGTGCGCGAGCGCGGCCGGGTGCAGCTGCGTGAGCGGGTTGGCGCGCAGGTCCAGCCGCTGCAGCCGGCGCGCTCTATACCTATAGGGTCTCCAATGACGTTCATGATGCGACCCAGCGTGGGTTCCCCCACGGGTATGGTGATGGGCGCGCCGGTGTCTATGATGTCCTGACCGCGGACCAGGCCCTCAGTCCCGTCCATGGCGATCGTCCGACACGAGCTCTCGCCTAGATGCTGGGCCACTTCCAGGATCAGTTTCGGCTCTGAAAACAAAAAGTTGACATATAGAGGTAGACTAGATGACCACCCCGGCTTCGCCCGTGGTACATTATATAGCAATCATCAGAATCCCGTACATGTACAACGGTGAAAGAATGACTGAAATCGGTTCAGTTATTCCTGAGAATATCGCTTTCAAACAAAACCCCTCTTCAGCTATCTGCTACGCCGCCTGTCGGAAATTGGTCGTACCATCTCAGATTTAGAAACTTTGATTAGCAAAGGTGAGGTGTTGAATCTGTGATATTCAATCTTAGACACATGCTGTCATGTGTCATGTCAAAACACGAAACGTACGAAAACTCTCAGAAAGGAATATTTTTTCCCGATTTTGTTACATTCTTGATTCATGCTCCGCTTCTTTTAATAGTATCGTTATATTCTACAGCCTATAGCCTTCCTCGATAAATGAAATTCGGAGCAGTACTTCCCGAGATCCTAGCGTTCAAACATACAAACAAACTCTTCAGCTTTATAATATTAGTATAATTTAACTAGCGAAGCTACGCGTTGATACCCACGCAGATCCCTATATTTATCTGCAATATAAAGTGACCTGTGTGCTATTCCAGGCTAAAATGTATCTGTGTTTCAAGTTCCGACCTGATCCGTTAAGGCGTTCCGACGTCCAACGCATTTATAATTTAAATATAATATATTTTTGACACAAAACACCATCTAGCCCCAAAACACAAACTTAGACAAGAACAAAATTAAAAATTTTGACTAACCCCCGACTACCTCCGATCTCGGATTATCTGTATAACGTTCTACTAGTCAAGCAAGCAAGCCCTTTCATTTAACACCCATAATAAGGGCGTTGTAAAAAAAAAGAAATGTATTTCGCCATTTTTAAATTAGAAATTTAGAATCCAAGATGAATTAATAGTGTATAGTATTCTACTAGTCAAGCCTTTTCATTTGATACCCATATTAAGGTAGGTTGTGAAGAAAAATGTTGTCCGCCATTTTGTGGAGGCGCCCATCTTGAATCGATATTAACCAAACATAGCTAAGAACATCCGCATGAATATTAACCTTCAAATAAAAAAAATCTGCATCGGCATCGGCCCATCCCTCTGAGTTCTACGGTGCCACAGGCAGAAAGACATCAACGTCAAACTTATGACACCCCTTTTTTGGTCGGGGGCTAAAAAACATGCACTACAAGAGCCAGACAGCAGATGTCATAAATAATTGGCCAGGGTGCGTATCGAAGCCACGGACCGTGGCTTAAGGCACACTTACTATCAACTACTTAAGTTCAACTTCAACTTTTTCTTTTGGGTTCCATTCGGTAATGTCATCGTAATTTCGCCAATGTCCAGCGTTTGAGCGTTGGGAGTATCTTTGTTATATTAAGTCTAGTTCTTAACTCAGGTGATCAGCCTTCCATCTTCTTCATAGCTTCTGAGAATTATAAGCTTGATTGTCAACAAAGTTACTAAGCCAGTCGATATTTTTAGACATTAACTTACTTCTTCCGGGCACTTCTAAAGCATTCAAGATGGGTGGTAGATCTTTTTCGAATTGGACGTCGACCACGGCTCCGATAACTGCAACAACAAAGAACAAAATTAAACATATTGAATTACCCCCGATTTGTAATTTATCTAAGTTCAATTCAAGCCCTTTCATTCGATATCCTTATTGAAGGGCTGTCATTCTGTCCGCCATTTTGTGGAGGCGGTCATCTTGAATCAATATTATTAACCAAACAAAACAAGCTTATAATAGACATGATGGCCAGAAACATTAGTGGCCCGTCGGTTTTCATATTGGAGACGTATTTCTTCTCTTGTTTCACAAACTAAAAAACAAAGATCAGTTTCGAGTGACGTCCACTTCATTGTACGATTTGTACGACGACGTGGTGACGTCACAACTCCTCACTCTGGAAGCTTTTTTTATATTTAAATTTAGCTACGCCACAGACTCCGGGTTCCGTGAACTTTGTCATTTGTTTTCTTTTTTACATGAATCTTGGATTAGGAGAAGAAAAGGAAATAGGGGGAGTAGGGAACATTTTCATTCTAAGGCCTATTTTATTTTCTAAACCGGAAGCTTGATGATGTAATCTTTATGGACTAAGATTTTAGGGATTAAGATAAGATAACTCTTTAATAAGTCTTTAATAATAATAATAAAAGCCACAACACACGAAGAAAAAAATACAAAAGAAACACCCAAACTTGGGTAATACCCAAGCATGACTTTAGGAATTCCGTTATTCACCCATTAGGTCCAATAATTTCCCATTAGGTACTTTTTCTCATGTTAGTTATTTATAGACATATGTATGTTTATATATCTAAGTATATATTTGGTTTATATCTAAGAATATATTTTTGTATTATAAGTATGTTTACATGAGAGTATGCAGAGTATGAGAGAGAGAGAGCAGAGGGCAGCCGCGGAAAAAGCCTCAGCCAATCTAACTGGCAGCCGAGGCACCAACACGGCGTTCGTGGCTGCTTTCAACGCAGCGGCAAGGAGCGTACTCCGAATCACATCCCATTCATCACCCCCCTCGACGTCAAAGACCCCCCAAAGCAGCTTCACAGCAACAAACAGCCCGAACGAGAGCCGACATGGGACAGGTTGAACCGCCCCGCTATGTCACGGCTTCGGAGCCGCGGAGCCATGCACGTAACGCCTTCATCGAATTCATAGCCACACTGAGCGCGACACGACAAGTCAACCTCAAGACCTGCGAAAACATCATGCAGTCCTATAGGCTAGGAAGTGAAAGCCTTTTAAAGGCGAAACTCGAGGAGGCCGAAGCAGCCATTTACAATAATGTCACTTCCCGGGTCATCAAGGGAACCATGACAGGACAGTATATGGCAGCTTACAGTGCAGAAAATGGCTTCGTGACACTGAACGAGAGAGAGACAGAGCGCGCGAGAGTGCCTGTTTATGCGACACCACCAAACGACCCAATTGTAGTTACTGCCCGATGCACCAAGATTATGCTGGACGATAAGATCCTAGAGATGGCCAAGACCATCGAAGGGAACGGAAACGTCAAAGCAGATTGGGAAAATTGGGAGGTACCGAGAATACAGTGGGTCAACGGAGTTCCAGGATGTGGAAAAACAACATGGGTGATTAGACACTTCGACGTGGACAAGGACGCCATCATTACTACAACAACTGAGGCAGCAAAAGATCTAAGAGAAAAGCTATCGCACCGAATCGGAAACCTGGTCAAAACCAGAGTGCGAACCATGGCTTCTGCTCTGGTAAATGGTTTCGGTAGAGAAAGTTTCAGCCGCCTCATGGTGGACGAAGCTCTCATGAACCATTTTGGAGCCATTGTGATGGCTTCAAGGCTGTCTGGTGTTGGTGAAATTGTCCTCATTGGAGACGTCAATCAGTTGCCTTATATCGACAGGGAAAATCTCTTCGAAATGAGGTATCATCGCCCGAACCTGGTAACAAAGATCAGCCAGGAGTTGCTCTGCACACAACGAAACCCAATGGACGTCGCATATGCACTGAGGGAAATATACTCCGGTATGTACTCCTCAGCGTCCCGTATAAAGTCCCTAGAGCAGAGAAGATATAAGGGAGCGCAAATACCCAACAACCTACCAAACACCCTCTTCTTAGTTCACACTCAAGAGGAGAAGGAGACCCTGACAAACCAGGGTTATGGGTCAGGCACCGGGTCACGCATCCTTACCATCCATGAAGCTCAGGGACTAACATACGAGTCGGTAATCGTAATCAAAACCAAGGCAAACATGAACCTGCACGAGAGCGTACCCCATGCGGTAGTTGCAATCTCACGGCACACAAGGGACTTCACGTACTACGCTGACGACACCGACGACGCCATCGGTCGGTTCGTGCGGCGAGCGTGGGCTGCATCACCGAAGACCATCCGCGATTTCAACCTACAGATGGCCATCAGGGACAGAAATGCGGCCGTTGTGGAGGCTCTGGGCCGGGAGGAGGCAGCTTAGGCAAATGGCAAAAGGCAATTAGGCAAACACTCGATGTCGAGTCGATTACTAGCGGAATCCCAACCGGTAGTGATCGGCTCTACAGACGAGCACTACAATTAATTTTAAATGTACCCAAATCCCTTCTATTTTCCTCTTCTCCTTATCCAAGAAATGTGTAAAAAAAAAAGATAATTGTAATGACAAAGATCACGGACCCCGGAGTCTGTGGAGTGGATAATTTAAAAAAAAAAGTATGTTTATTTTTATTGGTATGGATGAATATTATTGTTATAGTAAGTTACACCACCTACACTACAAAATATTTATAGACGTTTCTCCACTCAAAGGTTGCCTGGAAGAAATCGCTTTAAGCGATAAGGCCGCCAATTACTCTGCAAATTTATTCATTTGTCCTGTAATGCTACTATTGTTATGATCAATTTTTAAGATTTGTAGTTGTAATAAAGTGTTATATTATTATTATTATTAATTTGATAAAACAAAAATTATGTGCGACATATTTTTCCAAAATCTACCGGACAGACTAATTAGAACGGTATAACCGCGTTATTTTTTTAATTTAATAAGTCTTTCATTTTTATATATTTATTCCAAAACTATACTTTACCCGCAATGATCTTCCCCATAGCTCCGGCCTTGCTGGATCTAGGGGGGCCTTTGCCACCGCTCACTTTGCCCTTAGCGGGCCCTTCTAATGGCACGCATTCAGCATACTCTTTTTTCTCTGCCTTACCACACTTGTTTGACAATATCGCCGACGTCGAAAACTGTGTACCAAACATATATATACATAAACATATATATTCCTGAAATTAGCGCATTAAAACGAGAATAAAACCGGCCAAGTGCAAGTGGGACTCCCGGACGAAGGGTTCCGTACCATTAGCAAACAAACGGCGAAACCCTCTTTTATTGTATGGGAGCTCCCTTATTTATTTATTTTAATTAATTGCATTCAAAGACAACATAAAACTAAATATTTTATGAATAACTAGCTGTACCCAGCCACGCTTTGCTGTGGCACATTGTGATGCAAAAATTAGATAAAAACAATCCTTGATGCGGATTATATATCATTCTAAAATTTCAGCTCGATCTGTGCAGAGCTTTTTGAGTTTTTGAAGCGTACACAAACCAACATAACATTTTTATATATAGAGATTAAAGCGTCTACCTTTCACCGTTATTAGTATCGAGCAAGAAACGGTAAAAAAATCAAGTTTGTTGTATGGGAGCCCGCTTAAATATTTATTTTATTTTTAGTATTTGTTGTTATAGCGGCAATAGAAATTTATCGTCTGTGAAAATTTCAAGTGTATTTATAGCTCTCTAGCTATCACCGTTATTGAGACACAGCTTGGGACGGACGGACGGACGGACAGCGAAGTCTCAGTAATAGGGTCCCGTTTTTACCCTTTGGGTACGGAACTCTAAAAACGTCTTCAGCTTTATCATTTTAGTATAGATAGCTTACCTTAGCAATCGGCACATTCAAATACACACAAGCGCCCGTCTTATTGGCATAGTTCAGTTTGTTCACATTATGGTTCTCCCACGGTGGGGTGATAGTCGCAGCATACACCCTCTCCCCCACCGAGATGGTAGGATAATTCGACTCGCTCTGGTAATCCATATCGCGAGGGTATTTCCCCTCAGTTGGGTAGATCCCCTCTTCGGTTTCCGTTCCGACCTTCTTCTGGGCGTCATTTTCGGTCGGATGATCAGGATCTTTGGATTCTATTGTGGTAGTTTCTATAGGTTCCTGGTTTGTGAGTGGGGATTTTCTTGACAGGGGTGTTAGGGTCACCAGGTGGATTAGTTTTGGGATGTCTCCTGAGCTCGATCGTGTGGTTAGAATGGTGGGTAAGGTAGGACGTTTATCTGTAAATGTATAAAGTGTTTTTTGTTACACTTGATCCTGATGTTAATTGACGATGCGGTCTACGATGGAGCGTGATTTTTATAGTATATTTATATATAGACGAGACGAGCAGGACATTGTACCTGATGGTAAGCAACATGCCTGCCCATAACAGCACAGTAACACGAAGCTATTGAAACATGAAGAGTCCAAATCATTACCTAGCACTGCACTACGCTCGTCATCCAGAGATATAAGATGTTTTATCTCTATGCCCTGTAATTTAACTGGAAACATTGCCATTTAAAATGGAACACAGTAATGTTTCCAAATTACTGCTTGGCGGTCATGGACGTATAAAAAAAGTCGGACGTAGTCTCGCTAAAACAAAAACTGTGGCCATCGAGTCGGCCATATATATATGTGCGCTGTCACATACAGGCTGACACATCACACAGCACACATCAGTGGGTCATTACACGCGCTACTTGTGTATACGTGTGCGTGTCAGCCTATCAGTGACAACCTGACAACGCACACGTGCAAATGTGGCCGACTCGATAGTCCGTTCCACGGAGAGGTGAAGAAAATGTAAACAAAGGTGCTACCATAACATAAAAATCGTTTAACCTTAGTATTTTTCTAAAACTGTCTTAAAATATTTTTCACACATATGATACGACTTTACTGTGATCTTAAATACAACATACGTGGATTTGTATTGATCAAATAATGATTTATTAACTTATCTTGAAAGTTATAATTAGTAATAGTATAATGTGGTAGATACGGTTTTAAACAGTAGCAATTTGATATATGTTTCCCAAACTGCGAATCCCATCGAAACATAAATGTGAAGTGAAAGACAAGTTCAATATTATGATATTAAAACCAGCCAAGTCAGACTGATTTTAATAATCATCATAAATTATAAAAAACAAATAATATTTTAAGTGTTTAAAATTAGTCTATGTTATTATAAATAGATTTTAGAACTGACCATTTAAGACCATTTAGATCTTTATTCTTTAGACGTTGAAGTCAACAATCAAGGGATATAATATCATAATACTGAACTTTGATCTCACTTCACTCAAGTTTACGCATGTTTCTGATGAAATACCATTACTTTTTGCACGTAAATTATAAGACGTTTACCCAATGAACCACCAAATAATGTCTATTTATTCGCAAGAAAATCTACTAATACTTTTTATACCTAAGTGCAAAAGTTTGGATGTACGTTGCTCAATAAGTTAGAACAGCTAAACGGCTCAGGTTTAAACGCGGAACACGGTTAGATTATGATCTGGAACGCATAGGTATAAGTTTATTTTTATGGAGGGAAAATTACGGAAAAGGGATCTAAGCGGGTAAATTTGCGGGACGCTGCTCACATAAGCAACCCGCTAAAAGTTCCTTGCTGGGGCTAATTCTTCCGTGTTGGTGTTGGATGACAAACCTCTCTGACCTCGAAAATTTTTAGGAACATGCTAGTTTGCTCTAGATGTTTTCTTTTACCGTTAGCAGCATTACGCTCATGAATTCGAAAACCAGGCACTGCATCTGCGTATTGGTGTGACAAGACCACCCGAGCCGAGCAATAACTTAATGTTAAAATAATAAATGTAAAAACAACTTAATGTAAAAACAGAACGCTCATTAACGAAATTTGTTTGGATGTAAAAATCTTATATTAGGATAGATGAAAACACTACCCAGCATTCGATACGTTTTAAAATTAATTGCAACAGCATCTAACGCAGTAGAAATTAATTGCATTTTTGAATGAATTACACCTAACTACCACTCTTATTAAAAAAATATCCAATGGGGCACTGAATATTAAAACTATTTGAATGTTCTCAGAATGGGTAGGAATAGTGCCACCAATATCTTTTGTGTGCCACCATTTGTTTTGTTATTTTACTTATCTTATCTGTTTGTTACGGAATCAAGTATAAGGGCCACGTTAGCTATATACTCAGACTGGATTGCTTTTTTTAGTTCAAATATAAAACGTAGATCAACAATTATAGCAAGGAAATATTAGGTACTCGTATATAGGTTACCACTTATATAGGTAGGTACACCACTTTTTTATTAGGACAAAATAATAGCAATGGCAGCTACACAGGTAGTAAGAACTAGTGATGTGCTGGATTGTGAAAAAAGTACATCCACGGATACGGATATGAATGTAGATATATATACGAGTATCTAAAGCTGCGCTAGTTGGCTCATATCAAATTTGGCTGGGCAGGGAGAGAAAAACGAATAGTGAAAGTGAGTGTTGATGTACGTCAGAAAAGGGCCCCTTAAACCTACGCCCGAGTCACAAATCTCGGGATCTACTCAGGATTTCTCTCTCTCTGCCACACGATGGACCCGGCACCTGCACGGTGAATCCATGGAATGCTAAGATCGTCTCATATATAGATATAGATAATTAAATTTAAGTTTACTAAAAAGTCAGTCATTTCACATACACAATGAAAAAGGAATTTAAGTGCTACATAACAAAACAAAGCTGTACCTACTTAATAATTAATATTAATAAAAACTGTTTATATGTTACTATTGTGTTCCATGAACCAACCACCCAAGTTATTTTTGTATTAATGTTTTAATTTTATGCGCACCACATATTTAATAAACATATAATTATAAAATAATAGAAATAAGACAAAAGGTTGGAAATGGACTTATTGGAATATATTTAACCTTGTTATGTGACGAAAACCTAAAACGGCAAACAGAGACGCTTACAACGAACTATCTTCTAAAACAAAGGTTGAGAAATGCTGGTCTGTCATATTGAGAGTGACATTGATTTGTTTACATTTTCTACACCTCTCCGTGGAACGGACTATAGTGACACAGTTTTTGTTTTAGCGAGACTACGTCCGACTTATTTATAGGTAAGTACGCCATTGATGCCGGTGGAATAACTGGTGAATGTGTACTCTCCCAAGCTGACTCTAAATAAAGAGTCCTACCACTACAGAAACCTTACCTAGTAGAAACCGATTCACCATCGATTTAAGATAACAAGACTGTAACCATCGGGGAAAACCCACTCAGGCAACGCGTTCCACATTCTAGACGTTTATCACAAAAGTCCGAATCTCTAACATTACCCCTCCATAAACAATTTTCTTTCCCGAGGAGGAAATGCATTTACGCAGTTGACTCATTATAGACAAAAGTGGTGGTCAAACGTGGACCTACCATCGATATAAATCAATAGATGTGCCCTGAGCACTTTGAAATCGTTAACAAACTGCGTCTCTGTGTGTAGCGTGAGTGATGTACCAATCTACTTGACCTCTAGCGTGCTTTTACCCGTAGCACTACCAGTAGTGCCACGGGAAAGTAAAATTTCCCATGATTCTACCAGTAGTGCCAAGCGGTAGTGTCAAAGGAAATAAACGGAATCGCTAGCGGCGAGGTATGTTGCGGTTCTACTTATTTTGGTTGTTGACAACGAATAACGCTAGGTTTAAACGTCCGGCGTCTACCTCCTTTTACAATCGACTGAAAAGGAAAGAGTGAGCTCACTCTTCCCAACGATAACATAATTCCGTGCACCTGAAGTTTGGGAGGGCACTTTTTTTTTTAATAAAAAGTGACAAGACGAGCAATAAGTACACGTGCCTGATGGTAAGCAACATGCTCGCCACATAACAGCACAACCATTGATTTATATCGATGGTTTACATACACCTATGTACTTACAAGGTAAATGGTACTTACAAATAGATTTTGATAATATTTTAACGGATATTCGCTTCATTTTTAATAACGTTTAAAGTTTTTGAATCTGATAATACTTATAATAAAGGAAGTAGTTTTTGACGTCGCTTAAAACGATGTCACATTTGAAATAAAGACAAACAATACATTTTTTTTATAAATTTTTTTTTGACGAAAAAGGTTTCGTAGTATGTTAGGTATAGGTATAGGCCGTATATTTTTCGTAGTGATAGGGCTCTTTGCAAGAGTCCGCCTTGGAAAGTACCTACCACACCGTTGTCAGTTATTCTGCCGCCAGGCAGTAGTGTGCAAGCATTACCCTGTTCGATGTGAAGGGCAATGTTTCCAGAGAAATTACTGGGCTAAGAGATAAAACACCTAATATCTCTGGGTCGCGAGCGCAGTGCGGTCTCTGCGGACTCTTCATGTTCTAATATCTGTGTGTGTCACTGTGCTGTTACGGGCAGACATGTTGCATCACATGTCGCGCTCGTCTCGATTGGTGCTTTCCTATGAAAAAAAAATTGGCAGTCACAGGAACTGCTGATAGAATTGAAAACTTATAACTCAGAATTTGATAGCTTACTTTGCAAACTACGCAGGTGAAACAGAGGGCGTGGCCATGAGCATGGCCATCTAGAAATGCGTCATCATTACCCTTGGTCTCGAGTTTACCCGAAGATTTGTTATCGTTCCCGAACGTGAATAGAATTCAATTCAAAGCCCACGAAAAATCTGTCTGTGGCGCGCTAAAAGAAGTGTTCACTTCAAAAATCTGTTAGTATGTACATTGTACATGTACTTAACTTCGATTTTTTTCCTTTAGGAACACGTTTAACCTTTAACTAGGTACGTGTAATCTAACATCCATTGTCAGGTCGCAACAGCCCTGACAGGTCGCTCATGTAAGGCTCGGGGTGAAAGGGTTAATTGTCGAAACAGCCGCTCGTTCACACACTGAGGGGGCTACTATTGGGTATGACAAATTGTAGGACAACCACTTAAGGTGCGTCCCCCAGCAAAACGAGTTTTTTGTCCAGTTTTCAGAACTATCTACTAATTAGCCAAAATAAATATCAACTGGTACAAAATACAAAAAATTTCTACAATTTCTTGGCTTCAAAATGGTACTTAGTTTCTTTTTTTGTTAATGTATTTATTGTTTAAATAATCTCCTCACAACGAAACCATAAAACATAGAAACAATTGTAATTATCATGCATCTGCTCGAAAAAAACGCTCGAAAAAAACTTATTTGGATTTTGTACTTACACCAACGGATAGGCAATTCTATTACGAACATTTTGGTAGAAATATTTTTTTCAAATATTTCTACCAAAATGTTCGTACCTATACTTAACGTTCGTAACCTGTCTCTTCGGCAAGTCCACATACTTTCTGCGCGCCCCTCCCGATACTCGCGCCCTAGGCTGCAGCCTAATTAGCCTAAGGGTTAATCAGGCCCTGAGTATATGTAAGCTCTTTGGATTCCCCACAATAATTCTAATCTATACTAATATTATAAAGCTGAAGAGTTTGTTTGTTTGTTTGTTTGTTTGTTTGCTTGAACGCTAGGATCTCGGGAAGTACTGGTCCGAATTGAAAGATTCTTTTTCTATTGGATAGTCCATTTATCGAGGAAGGCTTTAGGCTATAGAAAATAACTCTACTATTAATTGAAGCGGAGCATGAAACAAGAATGTAACAAAATCGGGAAAAAATATTCCCCTTTTGAGAGTTTTCGTACGTTTCGTGCTTTGACATGACACATGACAGCATGTGTCAAAGATTGCGTCATTGAATTTCAGTAATCTGTGCCTTGAATATAAACCTTTGCTAATTTTTTTTTCTAAATCTGAGTTGGTACGACCAATTTCCGACAGGTGGCGTAGCAGGTTGCTGAAGAGGTTTTTTGTTTGAAATCGATATTCTCAGGAATGAGTGAACCGATTTCAGTCATTCTTTCACCGTTGGATATGTACGGGATCCCGATGAGTGCTATATAATATACCACGGGCGAAGCCGGGGCGGGCATCTAGTAATATTATAAACCAGCTGAGGCCTGCGGTTTCACCCGCGTTATTTCCGTGCTAGAAATGCGTCAGCCAATAGGAAATACTGTACGGGTGTAACCGGAGGACGTGGCCTGGCCATCATGGCATGGCCATCTAGAAATGTGTCAGACAATGGGAATTGCTGACATATTTCTAGATGGCTATGCCAAGATGGCCAGGCCTCGCCCTCCGGTTTCACCCGCGTAGTTTCCAATGTAAGCTATCAAATACTGAGTTATAAGTTTTCACTTCTATCTGCAGTTCCTATGGCTGCCAATTTTTTTTGAATCATCTCGCGCATTGTTCAAAATTTTACTTCTGTGGGCTCTCCCTGAGCACCCCGGCTACCTCGAGCAAATGACCGTAGTATTTCTTACCTTATCGCACACCGCAAGAAAGAGCAAGAGAGAAACAGTAGGATTTGTAGCTGTTTTACGCTCAAATTTTAGGATAAAGTCTTTATAAACCCGGGGTATACTTTCGAAATTTCTTTGGGGATACTGTATGCTCTCGCTTGCCTCCTCAAAAAAGCCCTGGAAATGGATCATGTTAATATTTTCATACTAGGAAACAAAGTCAAAACCAGTATATACTAGGTACTTTTTAGGCCGACCGTAACACACCTGCCCTTTTACTGCCCAACTAAATCGGTTTAGGTTATTGCTATCTCTATTATTTCGAGCGGAAATAAAAGAGAGAACAATATCAAAGACGAAAATGCGACAATTTTCATTAGGCGGTAGCCCCACCTCTAGAGGGGGCACTTCCTCATAATTAGCCTAGGGCGAATTAAACTCTTAATCAGGCGCTGCATATACTACGTATAAGAGTTAGATTTTCCCCACGGTTCCTTTGTGTCAGTCGTAAGCAGATGACGTGCATACTTTCTATGGCAACAGAGTGATGTGCCGCGACAAAAGTATGACACTTGCACAAGAGCGATAAGGCAAGAAAGATGCTACCCGTTCTTTCGGTGTAAAGCGTTTGTGCCAACTCTATACGTAGTATATGTATACTCTTTGGTAGAATCAAATGAGTAGACCAACGGTAGGTCCAACTGTTATTAGATAGTAATTTAAATGGAGTAGGAGCTTTAGTAAGCTGGACAGAGAAATCTAGGGAGTAGATTTTGTTATGAATATTTTATGAGGTCATCTGGTTAATTATTCTGGGTAGCGTAGAGTTGCATCTTCAACCTAATTTTTAAATGACTTCAAAAAGGACGAGTCTTCTCAATTCAACCGTAGGTACATTTATTTTTAGTTAAGTTGTATCTCTCTCTCTCTTTCTCATTTAAACTCATCTCATCTGTTTCACTCTAATATGCTGTGGTAGTTAGTCGTGGAAGTAGATACTATGGTTATCAATAGTAGTTCTGGGCTCTCAGCACACCTGTCTATGCTTGCTTTCTCGATTTGTCACGTGCTTTCGACTTTGTAGTGTACAACGTGCTGTGGGAAAAGCTTAGAGACATTACCACAGGAACTCGTTAATATGTTCCAATACTGGTACATGCACCAGTCAAATTGCGTTAGATGGGCGGGAACATTGTCGGAGCCGTACCAGCTCGAGTATGGTGTAAGGTGGATTAACATCCCCGACTTTGTTTAATTTGTATTTAAATGGGTTGATTGTAGCGCTCAGTGATCACCACGTTGGCTGCCACATTGACGGAGTTTGTTTCAACAATTTAAGTTATGCTGACGACATGGTTCTACTGAGTGCGTCGATATGCGGCTTGAGAAAGTTGATGCAAGTTTGTGAGAAATATGCTTGTGATCACGGATTGCAATATAATGTAAAGAAGAGTCAATGGATGATCATTGAGGTGCGTGGAAAATGCTGCCAGAATATGCCTCCTGTTTTGTTGAACGGTGTTCTCATAGAGAGTGTAAAAGAGTTTAAATATCTGGGGCATGTACTCACCTCTGACCTCAAGGACGACAAAGATATTGAGAGGGAGCGGAGGTCGCTGTCGATCAGATCAAATATGATCGCCCGCAGGTTTGCACGTTGTTCAGCTGAGGTCAAAGTCACGCTCTTCAGAGCGTACTATACATCGCTCTACACGTGTAGCTTGTGGGCGAACTACACCAAAAAGAGGTACAGTGATCTTCGTATCCTGTACAACAACGCGTTCAGGATGTTGTTGGGGCTGCCTCTATTCTGCAGCGCTTCAGGCATGTTCGCAGATGCGCACGTGGCCTGTTTTCATGCGACCTTACGCTTGCGTGCTGCATCGTTGGTGCGAAGAGTACGAGCCAGCTCCAACACTGTCTTGAATGTGATAGCAACTCGATTATACTGTGCCTTCCTCGGACATTGCTGTAAAAGGCACGTGCCAGTGCCTATGCCCGAGCGAAGGCGCTAGTTTTAGTGCAGAAAAATCTGACATACGACTTCCTTTATTTACTTTTATTGATGTTGACTGCACCTTGGTTTATTATTGACTTTAAATTTTGTGTGTTCTTATAATGCATGTATTGTTGTGTTGTAAGAGGATGGATTATTAGCTATTGACATGTTTTTATTGTATTTAAATTATTGATTTATTTGATTGCTAATTTATTTGATTATATTACTATTGAAATTGATTTTAATGAAAATGATGACTGATAATTGTTGTATGTTATTAATTGTATATGGGTTGTGTCACCTGAAATAAATAAATTTTGAATTTGAAAAACAACTATCGACTTCTCAGAAGGTAACGAATTTGCCATAGGTGCTCCAATTGAACTGAATTCCTTAGCTTTTCTTGATCGAATTATTTCATTTACAATCTCAACGATTCCTTATAAAACTGACATCAAGACTTAACAAAATAGAAACAAATTAATACGAATAAATGTACTTAATACAAACTAATTAATAAAATAAAAAATCCCCACTTTTGTGGTCGTCGCCATCTTGGATATGAAATTCGTCATTGTGTTAAACCCTTTACTAAACCCTTTAAACCCTTTATTTTGGTATTTGGTACCCATTGGCTGACGCATTTCAATACGGCCAATGGCCATAGTCCCGAGTTTACCCGAAGATCTCTTATCATTCCCGAGCGTGACGCTAGAATTCAATTCACAGCCCACAACAAATCTGTCTGTGCCGCACCAAAAGAAATCTTCTATTCAAAAAAATCTAGCTCGTGCCATCTGCCAGACAATTCATATCAGTCAAAATGCACAAAGTCAATTGACACAAGAAATAACCCCTATTTATGTGTCCAGTGGCATGGCAAAAAAAAGGGGATTAAAAATAACCACAAATTTAAAACTAGAATATTGTACATATAAATTTATGTAGAATTTGTTTATCATTAAATTTAAAATGGAAATAAAAAAATAGTTTCTAAGAGGTGTGTCGGTTATAAAGCACAGCCTTATGTTATTTTTGATGCTGAACACTAAAACACTACAAACTTTTTGGCAGTATCTGTAAGGTTTTTCAGCCATCATTGAAGGGTAATGGCCCACGACGTCATATTCTATAGGTCTTGGGGACTGTGCCACATAAAGTTTACACTGGGAGCTCTCAATCTCGCGGCTCGCGTAAGCTTTCAGCAAATGTTTGATGTGCAACTCTTAGATTAAAAGTGGAAACAAATTTTATTTCAAACTTTTAATATCGTCTCCACAGTTTCCCTGTTCTGTTACTTGATCGTCCATAACGCGTACCATCGGCGTCACTGTATGCGGCAATTATAACGCCGGCGCCATATTGGTTTCTGTAGGTTCTTTTTCACGCCACTTTGATAGGTTCGCGTTATTAAAATTCAGTTAGATATTTTCTTAACTCTATTTAAAAAAAAAAATTACGCGCTTCGGAAAATCGGAAATAGGGTTTTGACAATTTGCAATTTGCCAATTTTTTTGTGTTAGCTATTTATTTATTTTATAGGTATTTCACTAAAAATGCATAAATATGTTTTGTTTTAGAGTAAGTGTTAAGTACTGTGATGAAAATAGGCATAATTTTGTGTGTTTACGTAGACGAAGTGTTGTGATAAAACAGTAATCTATATTTCAGGCAAAACTTTTTGGCAATGGATGTGAACTGGAAATTTAATATTTCGTGACAGGTTCACTTTATGTGGTAGGTAAGTACCTAAAAGTTAATGTAGCGATAAAAAAACATGAATATACTAAACACAGGGACAGAACAGATAAGAGCAAATGACAACATATAATATTATCTTGCTCCCTCTGGCGCTCTTGTTCACTGTATTTTCTTTCTCGCTCTAGCATCCCGAGTTTAAACGAAAATCTCTTATCATTTCCGAGCGTGACGTTAGAATTCAATTCACAGCCCACGAAAAATCTGTGTATGCCAAAAGAAGTTTTCACTTCAAAAATGGCGGTTAGAGACTGCGTAGTACGTAAAAGTGAAATCTTCTTTTTTTTTTATTCACCTTATAACCACTTATGTTACACTGGGCACAAAAACAAACCTAACAAGTCAGAAAACAAACCCAAAACCCGATGCTACGCCTCTACGCCACTATTTTTGCATTCCATTGACGCAAGGACCCAAGACCACAGAATTTTTCCCTACGAAATATTGCTAATACGTATTCAAGTTTTCAATAAATGATTCTGATTCTGATTTTGATTCACTTTAACTAAATATGTACATATTTGTGAAAATAGCAGGAGTCATTTGAGGAAAACTGAACAGCTACTTTGCTAGTTTTTAGTATTTTAGTAGGATTATTCAGTAGTTTAATGTTGCTGAAAAAAAAAAATATTTTTCAAAATTGAAAAGTGCCCTATAAAAGAACCTTTCACAGCACAGCTAATGACACTTCATTAAGTATTCATCGCGTCTCGTCACAGACTATGTCATAACTTCATAAGCCACAGACGTAAAACACGCGGGCGTGGCGGGAAAACTCCAACCAATCAGCGCCCGGGAAACTCGCAGTCATTAACGTAACAACCAATCAGGGCGCGTCTGGTAAATTACATAAGTGACCAGCAGGTTTTCCATTGCCGTAACGGTATGTTGACTTAGTATGTTTGTTCTATTTGCTTAGTCAAGTTTATTTTGATTTATATTCAAAGTGCGCGTTGAATTAGAAGTGAAGTCATAAAAAAAATTATTTAACAAACAACTTTGAAATAATTTCTTATACGTATAAGTAAATTTATTAATAAGAACTATTTTACAAAGAATCTAGGTACCTCCTTAAATTTTTCTAAATTATTAATACTTAATTTTTTATAGTAAATTTTTAATAGGTACTCATAAACAAACACAACAACTTAAAACAGTATAATTTTTTTTTATGATTTTTTTATAAAAAGGTATGGTTTATACGAACTATTACTAACCTTAAACAATCTATTATTATCTAAACAAAAACAAAATAATTTAAAATATTTAAAAACTAGCGGTTAATCCCGGCTTCGCCTGTTGTACGTATAGCTACATTTATAGCCCGTTATTTCCAAATCATTTAGGGATCACCCATATACATAGAGAAAGAGAACAAGAGAAGAGACGGTTTTTTGAAATCGGTTGAATAGTTCCTGTACTATTGATTATAAGAAGCCGTAATGGCGTAGTGGCAAAAACGTCCTAAGTGTTTCAATAGCGTTCGGTCGTAGGTTTTAAAGCTGCCTGCACTTTTGATCATTCTTCCGAGTGAAGAAGTATAGAATCACTAGCTAAAGCGAATCTAAGGAAGTGCAACAAAAGCCTTTTTCGAATTGAGAATTTGTGATACCCACTTTAACCCCAATTTGGCCAGTAAGATGGATTGAGGCTTCACTTTCTCGTTGCAAGATATTATTTTCTTTAAATATCTCTATATATAAAAATGTTATGTTGGTTTGTGTACGCAACAAAAACTCAAAAAGTTCTACACCGATCGAGCTGAAATTATAGAATGATATATAATCCGCATCAAGACATTGTTTTTGTCTAATTTATGCATCACAATGTGCCACAGCGAAGTGCGGCAGGGTACATTATATAAACTAGCAGCATCACTTTGTTTCGCACGCGTATTTAGATTATTTTTTTCCGAGATAAAAAGTACCCTATATGTTGTTTTAGACTATTATCTTTTTAACTATTGTCTATGTTAACTATTATCTATGTACCAATTTAATTTCCTAAATTCTTCATTATCACGGCCCGAAGAAGTTGTAGGCAAAAAAAATAATTGTCTCGGCCCTCTTTCGGCCATGTCAGTCCTCTTCTTTCTCATCTCTAGCATATTATTATTTTCTATCGCTATTTAAGGAGAGATGTTGATCTTTTCTAAACTAGTGGCGAAAAACTTAGGAGAAAGCGAAACACCCCGTTTTACTCCTTTACTTAAGTAAAAAATAGTAGAATAAGGTTTATAATATGTACTTATATCATACGTGCATAAAATAGCAGAGAAACACGGCTAATTTTAAAGGTTTCTAATGTAATGTTATAAATAAACACATTTCGTGCTTACACTGCAAACGCAGGCTGAACCCTATGAGTTAGGTCAAAATAATGTACACCAATATTGTACCCCTTCAAAAGGCCTACAAAGTCTACAATAGTAGACCTACGTGTGTCTCTTAGCAATAACTAACCATTTTTTTAAATTATTTTTTTAAATAAATATTGGTGGACAATTCACACACAACAGTCACAACACCAACTGACCCCAAACTAAGCAAAGCTTGTACTATGGCGGCCAGATATCTGATATAATACATATATAGTTTTAAATACATTTATATTTAGTATCAGCATTGCACCCGTGCGAAGCCGGGGCGGGTCGCTAGTTTATGAATAAAAATCCTGTTTCAAGGTATTTATTCCCAGATTCTTCACCAAGTCAACACATAATCACAAAAGGTGTCATTTACCTACGATGTTTAATTTGGGCCAACTTGAGAGATTTAAGTTTTAAGAATGTTGTAGTGACAATATCCGAGCGAAGCCGAAGCGGGCCGTTGATCAAAACTACAAAATATGACGAAAATTTCACAATTATTTGGTTTCAGTATTTTCAACAGGCCTCAGAATAATAACCGAACATTGTACTTTTAGAACAAAACAAATTTTACGTCCCGGAAAATGTAAAAAAAATGAGACATAAACCGTAAGAAAAATATGTAACGGAGGTGAACAAACTTTTTAAAATTATTATATATGTAATTTATATACTTAGTCGACAAAAAATACATGTTGGTTATTTTACTAACGACTTATTTTTTTTTTTTTTGATTTATTATTATACGTGATTTGTTTTTTTTTTTGTTTAATTCTAAATTTCCTAAATACTTTTATGTATCTACTTAAATAAAGACCTACCTAATTCTATACATAGAAATCTACAAAACTTGAAAAAAAAATAGAAAATATCAATACTAAAATTAAGTATTAAAATTAACGTGGTTGTTACACATATTTAATTGGATAACGGGACACTCACGTATATACGGTCGGTCAATCCGACTCGAGTTTCGGCCGCGTCCGGCGGCCTTTTTCAAGGCGATTGCACACGCGCGGTGACTGCCCGTTTGGCACATAAATACTAAAATTAAGCAATATTGTTTTGCAAATTGTGTCGCTTCTACCTCTACATACTACCGCCTAACTACTGTCTAAAGAGAAAACAATATCAAAGCTAAGGTAGTCTTAATTGGCGGTAGATCCTCTGGTGTCACATGAAACCACATCTATTTATTTTAGGTATGCGTATTTAGTTCGTGTCAGGTCGGATCGGATATACAATAGTCGGATATACAAGTTATTTTTATCCTGATAGTGATGTAAAGTGATGATGGATCAAGCTCCCCGTTGCACCGCCGATCAGCCTCTGTTTGAACTAGATGGCTGCTCTTCTCAACACGGAAGTGCTTTGGCCGCTCTGACGCTGCTAAGGAACTATAATCACTTTATGGTCCCTCCAGGTAAGTTGATGTTACAAATTTACTACAATGTTAGATAAAGCACAAGAAATAGAAATAAGTTGTATTGTTTAAAACCGTGTACATTGATGGTGTTATAAATGTTTAGGATCAACAGTTTGTCCTCACAGACTTGCAACATATATAATAGTTGTACCTTATAATAAAGAAGGTGACAAGTAGTGGTAGGACTCTTGGCAGAGTCCGCCTGGGGAAGTACCACACCTTTGCCAGTTATTCTACCGCCAAGCAGTAATGTGCAAACATTACTGTGTTCCGGTTTGAAGGGCAATGTTTCCAGAGAAATTACAGGGCTTAGAGATATAAGGTCTTAGATCTCTGGGTGACGAGCGCAGTGCAGTGCTAGGTAATGATTTGGACTCTTCGTGTTCCAATAGCTGCGTGTCACCGTACTGTTATGTGTCAGGCATGTTGCTTACCATCAGGCAGCACAATTCTTGTAGGTATATATGTATATATATATATAGAATCTGAATCTCGGAAACGGCTCGAATGATTTCCATGAAATTATGTATACATAGGGTTATGTATATACGAGTACTATAAATCGATCTAGCCAGGTTTTGTTTTAAAAAAAAAGCCCTTTTATGCGCGTTTTTAGATATGAAAAACTGTTACATATACATTAGAATGGGACGGTAAATTTCGCGACGTCGCGCGACAGCATATTAGCTCAGTCGGGAAGATGGTAGGTCCGGGTTCGAATCCAGCCGGCCGCCTTTCTTTTTTCAAGTTCATTTTTTTTTTTAGAAAATTGGTATGTCTATAAGTAACCGAGCAAAGCCCAGGTCACCCAGGTACTTACTTATCTAAACACCTTCACAAAACAAATTATACAATTCAGGCTTAGTGGCATTTTACAAAGTATACTTATAAACATCAATTACCTACATACTTATATTAGTCTTCTAAATACTTATTTTTAACCCCCGACCAAAAAAAAGGCTATTATAAGTTTGACGTCGATGTCTGTCTGTCTGTCTGTCTGTCTGTGTGTGTGTGTCTGTCTGTGGCACCGTAGAGCTCAAACGAATGGACCGATTTCGATGCGTTTTTTTTATTTGAAAATTAACATCTGTGCGGGTGTTCTTAGCTATGTTTGGTTAACATCGATTTAAAATGGCCGCCTCCACAAAATGGCGGACAAAATATTTCTTCACAACCTACCTTAATATGGGTATCAAATGAAAGGGCTTGACTAGCAGAGTATATGCTATAACAAATTTCAAATCCAAGACACTGGCCGACACCACAAAATGGCGAATTATATAATTTTTTTCACTACTACCGCAATATGGGTATCAAACGAAAGGGCTTGACTAGTAGAATACTTTGCACTATGACAAATTTCAAATCCAAGATGGCCGCTACCACAAAATGGCGAATTACATTTCTTTTTTTACAACTCCCTTAATATGGGTATCAAATGAAAGGACTTGAATAGTAGAATGTTGTACAGATAACTAATCTAAGGTAGTCGGGGGTTAATCAAAATCTTTAATTTTATTCTTGTTAATGTGATTAGCTGCAGTAAATGTATAATGTTCTTCCAACGCGTAATTTTTTTTATCATTCAGCTAATTTTTCAATGTGTTTTTGAAAATACTGTTAGAGGTTATTAATTTATGTTGTTTGGCTATTAAATATTTTTATAGATGTGTTAAACGTGCTTTTGTGAAACATGGTATTATTTGATTGTGTTACACAAATGTTATATGTACGTTTTGAGCGTAAAATGGCTGTGCGAGAGGATTTCTTTCCAAAAAAATATTCCGGATTTTTTTAAAAGTAAAATAGATCATTTTGCTCCGCACGGTTCCTTTGCACCAATCGTAAGCAGATGAGGTTTATGTTTGCTATGTCGACACAGTGATGTGCCGCGACGTATGACATTTCCACAAGAGCGACACCCCTAAAGCGATCAGACCCGTGCTTTCGGTGTAAAGCGTTTGTTCTAACTCTATACGTAGTATAAGTAAACTGTTTGACTAAGTACTACTAATTTATTACTATAAAATGTTGTGTCTATTAAGTTACAGCAGGTCTAGTCGGGAGAAAGAGACTGCAAAGTCTCGAACATCGCCGGAAAATTGCTAGCTTATCGGTTTTTTATCGGATACACTTCGGAGAGTGTGCGACTGATTTGTACGATCTAATACCACCTTGCCCTTTTTTCTATCGGAATGCTCGTAGCTCGAAAAAGCGACATCGTTTCATGGTTGATGTTCCAAAGACTCGGGCAAAGAGATTTGACTCTACTTTTGTGATAAGAACGTCTAGGCTGTGGAATACGTTGCCTGAGAGGGTTTTTCCCGATAGTTACAATCTTTGTGTCTTCAAATCGAGAGTGAATCGGTTTCTTCTAGGTAAACACGCTTCATCGTAGACCGCATCATCGTTTAACATCAGGCGAGATGGCGGTCAAGTGTAAACCTATAAAAGTTAAAAAAAAAAAAAAAAAAAAAAGAAGAACGGCGACTGCCGATCTGAAGCCCTCAGGTTTAAATCCCACGCACACGCGCACGCGCACTGTCTTTTCATAGTCATTTGCGTAATGCCACTAACTTAAGGCTCATATAACCACTTCACCCGTATTTTTGCACAAATCTATCAATTTTAACGTTCTTATTCTGAGAAAGTAAACGATTTCGGTTTCTGTTTTTTTTTCTGAATAGAGTTTATTTATTATTGTAGAGGATTTTAGCTATTGCATAGCTTTTATCGCGGGCCTGGGGACCGAATTTTAGTGATCGTGCATCTCTTTATTATGTTCACGAGAAAGAGGGATGGAAGACCGTAACGCCGTCCTCCCCACTCGGTCATTCGACTTTGAATCTTATTTGTATTAGCTTTACAGGCTAAATGCTCTTAGCAGTGTTGTCAGCTTAACGGATTTCCCGTGATATTTATTATGGTAAACAAATGTCACTCTTCAAAATAAAAACAATTCCGAAAAATTGTTAACATCCCAATAGGGATGTTGCATGCTATTGCTTATGTTGATAAAAATGCAATGCTTTTTTTTCTTTTTTAATTAGGTACTTATTTTTTCTTAGTTTTGGATATTTTTCTGTTTTTGTGCTCTAAGTGCAATAAAGAGTTAATCTACGAGTATCTATCTCTTGGGTGTGAACTAAAAGGAAGGTGGCAGGGTGTTGGGTATTTATTGCTTATCTGCTCTAGATACTTAATACGGGGTGCTGAGCTTAACGTACCTTACTAGAATCTTACAACAGTCTTTGATCGGGGATACGAAAAGAAAGATGTGCGATTACAAATAACAGGAGAAAAACAAATGTTTAGAGTGACAGTGACACAATGCTGTATTCGATTCGATTCGATTTGATTTGATTCCGTTTGATTCCATTTGATTGTCTTGTTTGCCTTTGCCTTATTTAAAATCTCAAACCATATACATTTTGTTAGATATATGTTTAAAAAAGCGGCACTTGTCTCTTTTCAGCGCCTTAAATATCGGGGACACTTTCGATAACTTTAGCGGCGACGGGTACGAACCCTCCCTAAGACACTTATTAAAACAGTGTGCCGAAAACCGGAGCTAGAGGCAAAATATTTAGCTCCATCGGCCAAAAAAATGTAATTGCCCGTGTTACTACCAGTGGTAACTATTATCTATTCTATGGCTAGGCCATAGACGCGCCGTCTAAAATATTTCTTTTGCAGAATTAAACAACATTTTTTTTTTTTTATGAAATTATAGTGTAATGTAAATACTTATACACACAAAACATCGGTAAGAAAAAAAAAATGTCACTTTTTCATAAAATTATACTTATACTCGTACCAATGTTAATTAACTAATAAATCCGGTATCTGGTTTTATAAATTACGGCATAAAAGTTTTAAAAAAATAATTGGTATATCCATTTCTCGCTACTACGATTTCCTCACGATGTTTTCCTTCACCGTTTTAAGTTAGCGGCATTACGCAAATGACTTCGAAAAGACAGTGGTGCGTGTGGGGTTTGAGCCCGGGGTTTCCGGATAGGCAGACGCCGTTCTCCCGACTAGACCAGCCGTATCTTAACCGAGCGTGTTGACCTAGAAGAAACCGATACATTTTCGATTTCAAAACACCAAGATTATACTGTGGATTATACCCATCGGTAAAAAAAAATTGGTTGCCTGTAAAGTCGGTATACGGGCGAAAGTTTTACGTGACAACGACTTTGAGTGGTAAAATAATTTTACGGAAGGGACGCGTGCCTTTCACTTTTTATGTCTGTCTCTCTCGCTCTTAGGCGGGCTAACCATGCCCGAGTGGAAGGGGACGCGTGCCTCTCACTCGCTCTCGTTGTGAGCGCATAACGTGAGCGGAGCGTAACGCAGTTTCTTGAAGTGTCACCCGGCAAACCAATTTATGAGACGTTGTCACGTCAAAATCCACTTATTTATACACAACATTCCACTGCCTAGAAGTTCTTACAAAAGTAGAGTCAAACCTCTTGGTTTTTGTCTATGGAACATCAACCGTGGAACGAACGCTTTATACAATGAAATCAAGCTTTATATGACGACTAGATGCCCGCCTTGGCTTCGCCCGTGTTACATATATAGCACTCAGCGGGATCCCGTAAATACCCAACGTGAAAGAGTTCTGAAATCGGTTCAGTCATTCCTGAGAATATCGCTTTCAAACAAAACACCTCTTCAGCTACCTGCAACGCCACCTGTCGGAAATTGGTCGTACCAACTCAGATTTAGAAACAAATTTGATTAGCAAAGGTGAGGTATGTAATCTGTGACAAAGGTTTATATTCATTGACGCCCTCGTAGACACATTCTGTCATGTCAAATCACAGTACAAAAACTCTCAAAAAGGAATATGTTTTCACGTTTTTTGTTACATTCTTGATTCATGCTTCGCTTCTATTGATTGTAACTATAGCTGTTCTATAGCCTTCCTCGATGGACTATCCAATAGAAAAATAATCATTCAATTCGGATCAGTAATTCCCGAGAGCCTAGCGTTCAAACAAACTCTTCCGCTTTATAATATTAGTATGGCGATGATATGACACCGTGAACACGTCCGTCGTGGGAATCCGTGCAGCTGTAAGAAACTTAAGAGACAGTGTGTACCGACCCTAATTATGAAGCGTTGATCGAATAATTATTATTTGTTAACCGACTTCCAAAAAAAGGAGGAGATTATCAATTCGAACCCTATGTTTTTTTTTTTTTTTTTTTTTTTTTTATGTATGTTACCTGATTTCTCGAGAACCTCTGAACCGATTTTAAAATTTCTTTTGTGTTCGGATGGGTATGCTTCCCGAATGGTCCCATATAAATCTTTTTGAAATCGGTCAAGTAGTTTTTGAATATATGAAAAAACTGAAAAATTGCGTATCTGGATGACGTTGTAGATTTCACAAAAGTTATGAATCTCGACCCTGTCAATACAAAATTGTGTAAATGCTTTAATAAAAACTTGTTTTTAACCCCCGGCCAAAAAAAGGGGTGTTATAAGTGACGTCGATGTCTGTCTGTCTATCTGCTGTGGCACCGTAGTAGAACTCAAACAGATGGGCCGATTTCGATGCGGTTTCTTTTATTTCAAGGTTAATACCATAGCAGATGTTCTTAGCTATGTCTGGTTAATGTCGATTCAAGATGGCCGCCTCCACAAAATGGCGGACAAAATATTTCTTCACAACCTACCTCAATTTGGGTATCAAATGAAAGGGCTTGACTAGTAGAGTACTATGTACTATAACAAATTTCAAATCCAAAATGGCCACCACGACAAACTGGCGAATTATATTATATTTTTAACCCCCGACAAAAAAAGGGGTGTTATAAGTTTGACGTCGATGTCTGTCTGTCTGTCGGTCTGTCTGTCTGTCTGTCTGTCTGTCTGTCTGTCTGTCTGTGTGTGTGTCTGTCTGTGGCACCGTAGAGCTCAAACGGATGGGCCGATTTCGATGCGGTTTTTTTTATTTGAAAGTTAATATCCGTGCGGGTGTTCTTAGCTATGTTTGGTTAATATCGATTCAAAATGGCCGCCTCCACAAAATGGCGGACAAAATATTTCTTTACAACCTACCTCAATATGGGTATCAAATGAAAGGGCTTGACTAGTAGAGTACTAAACGCTATAACAAATTTCAAATCCAAGATGGCCGCCACCACAAAATGGCGAATTATATAATATTTTTCACTACTACCTCAATATGGGTATCAAATGAAAGGGCTTGATTAGTAGAATACTTTGCACTATGACAAATTTCAAATCCAAGATGGCCGCTATCACAAAATGGCGAATTACATTTCCTTTTCACAATTCCCTAATATGGGTATCAAATGAAAGGGCTTGACTAGTAGAATGTTCTACAGATAGCAAATCTAAGGTAGTCGGGGGTTAATCAAAATTTTTAATTTTGTTCTTGTTCATTACTACCTCAATTTGGGTATCAAACGAAAGAGCTTGACTAGTAGAATACTTTTCACTATGAAAAAATTCAAATCCAAAATGGCCGCTTCCACAAAATGCCGAAATACATTTCTTTTTTCACAACTCCCTTTATATGGGTATCAAATGAAAGGGCTTGACTAGTAGAATGTTGTACAGATAACAAATCCAAGGTAGTCAGGGTTTGATCAAAATTTTTAATTTTGTTCTTGTACACTAAAAAGAGTAAAATAAACAATTTTCGTACAAAAAATTAAACCGACTTCAAAACCACAAATAGGCACTCAAAAGCGAAAAATAAACTAAAATCATTATTATAAGCGCTACTCACTCATCTATTTGAAGTCGGTGCCAGTCAGGTCAAAAAGTTAGTAGATTGATCTCGTATGTAGGCACAGGTAAGTAGTATCTATCCTATACCTGTTAGATTTAGCTGGCACCGACTTCAAATAGATGAGTGAGTAGCGCTTATAATAATGATTTTAGTTTATTTTTCGCTTTTGAGTGCCTATTTGTGGTTTTGAAGTCGGTTTAATTTTTTGTACGAAAATTGTTTATTTTTAAAAAGGGTTTATGCGTGCATGTGACCATCCGAGGTATAGTTGTTTTTTTAACCCTGACCAAAAAAGGGGTGTTGTACGTTTACCGTCTGTCTGTCTGTCTGTCTATCTGTCTTTTGCTGTGTGTCTGTCTGTCTGTGTGTGTCTATGGCACCGTAGAGCTCAAACGGATGAGCCGATTACGATACGGTTTTTTTAATTGGAAGATAATTTCCGAGCGGATGTTTGGTTAATTTCGATTCAAGATGGCCGCCTCCACAAAATGGAGGACAAAATACTTCTTCATAACCTACAAAATTATGAAAGAGCTTGACTAGTAGAATGTTGTACAGATTACTAATCCGAGGTAGTATTTTTTTAAAATTTTGTTGTTGTTTATAGTGTAGGTAGAGTAGAAGTCGGCAACGCGCGGCCCGCGATATAGGTACCTTCTTGCGGCCCGCGACGGTTTTAAAGAATAAGATTAAACTATTTGCATAATTTATTCCCGTCTCAAAAATATTGTATGTATTAAATTTATAAATTCGCTACTTATATTATAGCGAACGCAGTTTTTTCAAAGGTAACAGTGAGAGAGTAGGAGAAGGAAGGGGGAGATGAATTACAAAGTTTTAGAAGTGCGGCCCGCTTTTATCTTACTTTACTTACCCCTACTTTTTAACCCCCGACCAAAAAAAGGGGTGTTATAAGTTTGACGTCGATGTCTGTCTGTCTGTCTGTCTGTATGTCTGTCTGTCTGTCTGTCTGTCTGTCTGTCTGTCTGTCTGTCTGTCTGTCTGTCTGTCTGTCTGTCTGTCTGTCTGTCTGTCTGTCTGTCTGTCTGTCTGTCTGTCTGTCTGTCTGTCTGTCTGTCTGTCTTGACTAGTAGAACGTTATACAGATAATCCGAGATCTGAGGTAGTCGGGGGTTAATCAAAATTTTTAATTTTGTTCTTGTCTACTACTTACTACTTTACTTTTATCACTTTTCTGTACTTTACTTTTTTCACCATGCGGCCCATGACTCCCAAAACGTTGCCGTCCCCTGGTGCGAGTGCGAGAGTGACGAGACCAACAGGACATATGCCTGATACCACATAACAGCAGCAAATGCGGCTATTGGAACATGAAGAGTCTAGATAAATCATTACCTAGCACTGCGCTGCGCTCGTCCCCTAGATATATAAGATGTTTTATCTCTATGTCCTGTTATTTCGCTGGAAACATTACCTTTCAAACCGGAACACAGTAATGTTTGCACATTACTACTTGGCGGTAGAATAACTGGCAAAGGTGTGGTACTTCCCCAGGCGGACTCTGCAAAGAATCCTACCACAACAGAGCTCGTCTGAGTCTACTGTCAAAAAACCTCTAATATCCTATTCTATCCTACTAACACAATTTTATAAACGGTAAAGTTTGAAAGGATGTACGGATCTATTTATTCATTCACGCAAAAACTACTGAAAAGATTTGGATGAAATTTGGTACATAGATAGGTAAATCGATCAGGTTCAAATTTGGCATGTAAAAAAATTATAGTCTGGAAAAAAACTTAGGCTACTTTTTACCACGGGGAAGAATAACGGAAACGAGAACTACGCAGCGCAAACTACGGGACACTGCTAGATAGTAAATAAATAAAAATACCTTAGATAAAGTATAAGAAAACTCTTTGATAAATACTTTTTCCTTTTTTCTATGTAAACTTTTTGATAAATAATACTTTTTCCTTTTTTCTATGTAAACTCATTGATAAATAAAATAATTTTTCATTCTTTTACAACAGTACTTTTGCTCCTCGATATCAGGGCGCAAAAGTCGTTTTTACCCTCTAGAGGTTAAAGTAAATTTGAATTTAGAACATCGTGTGTACTGAGGTTTTGAATTCAAAACATAATTCAACCTATTTATTTCTACCTCCTTGGTGCCGAATGTATCATACATTTTTTTAATGTATTAAAAACTCAGACTCGGAGGTTCCGAGATGATGATCCTTGATGTGCTTACTTTTTTTTAATTTGCTTAGCGCGAAAACATTTAAAAATTTACATTTAGTAATTTCCTCGCTGAGGTGGAATGAAAAGTTACGTGTTGCACTCGAGTGCAAAGATTTTTCACCTTGTGCTCTTTTGATTCCCTTGCTACGTTCAGGATTCTAATTTTGAATCCTTCCTTTAGAATCCTTCGCTTGCTCGGTCATCAAAATTTAGCACGCGGTTAAAAATCAACTTTGCACTCTTGTATAACAAATAACTATTGTTTATGTAATCTCTCTGATAAATACTCTTTCCTTGTTTCTATGTAACCTCTTTGATAAATATATCTACATACTTTTTCCTTTCTTCTGTGTAAACTGTTTAATAAATACTTTTCGTTTTCTCTATCTAAGTAAACGTTTCAAGTTCCAACCAAAGACGAGTTCAAAACAGAAGGTTTAATTTAAAAAATCAGTTCTCCCAACTCGCTATTGCATCACATCAAAGTACCCCCATAATTGCTTTCATGAGCCAATAGCAATTATAGACAGGTGTATCATTTCATAAACTTGATCGCCGTCATGCTGCTCTATTCACTCTTACGCAGCAAAGAGCGAGATGAAAGATAATAGTGTGAAGGGTCACCCAGGTGTTACTTCGCACGATAGCAGGTGCGATGGTAAATTGTTTGCACTTTGTTAAGAGGGGTAGAGTGCTACCAAATTATTTGTGCAGTTGGTTAAAATTTTAAACTAATACTACTTATATACATACTAAAAGCGTCCTGTGTTTTTATCCGCGTTATTTTCGTTCTCTGTTATCATAATTACAATCTTGCAAACTAGATCCACTTCTCGAACAGAAATTTCGCATACATAAATCGCGTGACAATTCAATATCATGATTATCTATAGACCTACAGTGGTCTATAGATAATTCAGGTGTGCTTAGTGTAAGTAGTTAGTTAGGTTTGTAGTGTAGTGTATGTAGTTCTCATTGTATTATAGTTTTGTTAATAAAGGCTCTGCCCAGATAAAAAAATATCATGATGACATGAGGTTGCTCTGATGATGGAAATGGAGGGCCAATCCTAGGGTGACCTACGGTGGAAGATGATAGCTAACTAAGGTCTAATGAAGATGGTGATGGCCATAAACTTTTTTTTTTATTCTTTATTTTATGAACAATTAACGAAATGTTCTTAGGATTCCGTACCTCAAAAAGAAAAAACAGAGCCTTTATCCCTTGAATCTATGACGAGAACAAAATTAAAAATTCTGATAAACCCCCGACTACCTCGGATTTGTTATCTGTCATTCTACTAATCAAGCCCTTTCATTTGATACCCATATTGAGGTAGGTTGAGAAGAAATATTTTATCCGCATTAAACTCAAACGGATGGGCCGATTTCGATGTGGTGTTTTTATTTGAAGGTTAATATCCGTGCGGATGTTCTTAGCTATGTTTGGTTAATATCGATTCAAGATGGCCGCCTCCACACAACGGAGGACAAAATATTTCTTCACAACCTACCTCAATATGGATATCAAATGAAAGGGCTTTACTAGTAGAATACATTACACTATAAAAATTCAAATCCAAGATGGCCGCTTCCACAAAATGGCGAAAATCATATCTTTTTTCACAACTCCCTTGTATCAAATGAAAGGGCTTGACTTGTAGAATGTTGTACAGATAACAAATCTGAGGTAGTCGGGGGTTAATCAAAATTTTTAATTTTGTTCTTGTTTTAGTACTGTAAGTACAGTGTATACTCTATGTGATGATACCTACCCTACATAAAATACAGTCCAAGGGGTTGAAACGAGGTGAGGTGACGTGGCCACGCGTCCCTAAACGATAGGGCACGCGTAATTGTTGTGCGATGATTATAAATATTTGTCAGGTCGATCGGGGGGTCGGTATTGATGTACAAATGTTTGCCCGGCGACCATTTATCACGGGGTTCGGGTACTAGCGAATTAAGCTTTGTTTGTTTAGTTAACTTGCAAATACTAAAGTGAAGCAACGTTCAATTTAAAAGAAATAATTATGTACTTACATATTAAACAAATTTGAAGTGAAAACTTTTGGCGCGCCACATACAGATTTTTCGTGGGCTGTGAACTCAGACCAACTATTTTTACTTATCCTCAAAAGCTGTGAATTGAATTCTAGCATCACCCTCGGGATTGATAAGAAATCTTCGGGTAAACTCGGGACCATGGCTATTGGGCATCTAGAAATGCGTCAGTATTCCCCATTTGCATTTTTTTAACTTTTATAGTTTTACACTTGACCGCCATCTCGCCTGATGTTAAACGATGATGCGGTTTACGATGGAGCGTGTTTACCTAGAAGAAACTGATTCAATCTCGATTTGAAGACACAAAGATTGTAACCATCGGGGAAAACCCACTCAGGCAACGTATTCTACAGCCCAGACGATCTTATCACAAAAGTAGAGTAAAATCACTTCGTTCGTGTCTTTGGAACATCAACCATGAGACGATATCGCTTTTTTGAGCTACGAGCATTCCGATAGAAAAAAGAACAAGGTGGCATTAGATCATGCAAATCAGTTGCACACTATCCAAAGTGTATCCGATAAAAAACCGATAGACTCGCAATTTTTCAGGTTTGTAGTCTTTTTCGCACAAGCATGTCGTTGCCTATAAGCCTTTTGGCACATCTCTCGATCGATTCCAGGGCCTCAAGCTGATACTTAGTCGATCCATTCCAATACGTCAGCATTTCTAGATAGCCTTGCTCATGGCCACGCCCTCCAGTTTCACCCGCGTAGTTTCCAAAGTAAGCTATCAAATTCTGAGTTATAAGTTTTCACTACTATCGGCAGTTCCTATGACTGCTTTTTTAATACTAGGTAGTAGTTCCCTGCGGTTTTATCCGCGTAGGTTCCGTCCCCGTAATTTTTTCAAGTTAAAAAGTAGCCTATGTTTTCTGCCAGATCATAGTTAACTGTATTCCAAATTTCAACCAGTTCTGTTAAGACGTTGCGACATGTTTGAGCGACAAACATCCAAACATTGAGAATTTTATTTATAAAATCATTAAAAATTGTCTATTTGTTTTAATATTATTCACTTATAACGGCGTTTCTTGTCTGCAGATGTTCATAGCATGGTGCCGTTGTTAGCAGCGTTACCGCAGCCCCCGTGCCTGCCTCCGACGCCCTACTGCTCTCATCTAGGCCTTCGCCCCGTGCCCCCCCGTGAGTCTTCATTTTGAAAGATTTTTCATAGTATAGAGTGATGCAAGAGATGTGCCTGATGGTAAGAAACGTGCCTGCCACATAACAATGACATGCAGCTATTGGAACACGAAGAGTCCAAATCATTACCTAGCACAGCACTGTGCTCGTCACCCAGATATATAAGATGTTTTATCTTCATGCCCTTTAATTTCACTGGTCTTGCCCTTCAAACCAGAACATTTGCAGCATATTGTTTTAAAAGTTAATTTCTTATAAATGTTTAAAACATTTTATAATTACACCTCTCGGACGAAACTGTGTTGTCGTCCTGTTTTGCAAGACCCTAACAGGGTCTTTGTGCACATAGTTATAGATTTTAGCTATAAGATCTATCTAATAAATGTATGTACACTGTGCAAATAAATAAATAAATAAAGTTTCGCGAATTGAACACAAACATAATGTTTATATAATACGGGGCTTAATCACGATAAAGGTAAATAATTGTTTGATTACCTCAACGTTTCGTCAGCGTTACAACCGCCGTGTTTACGAGAAGACTCAAAACCCAAACTCAAATTCTTTCATTGCCAATAATTTATAACACATAATGTGTATCCACCGTCCCCGAACTAGTAAAAAACTGTATTTCGGGGCCGGTGTCCTCCTCCCAAGATACATGCATTGCAAAAACAACTAAAATACTGTTGTTACGCTGCCGAAATATCGAGGTAATTAAACAATGATTTATAGCGTGAAGTCCATAAATATACACATTTGCAGAATGTTTGCACATTACTGCTTGGCGGTAGAGTAAATGGTAAATGTGTGGTACTTCCCCAGGCGGACTCTGCAATGAGTCCTACCATAAACCACCATGAATGGATGGCTCTACCATTGCTCCGTAGTTGAAAGAAAATTTTCGGAAAAAAATCGAAATCTGTGACTTGAACAGACCAGTGATTGATTCAGAATAGCTATTAGGTCTAATATTCAAAATGAGTTCTAATCCCAAGAGTTTAAAAGCCATAATTCCTTGTCAGTATTGAGCCCCGTTCCGAGCGAGTCGGAGCTCCGTCGTCGCGGCGAGAAACGCCCAATTCCCCCTGAGCTGAAGGATGAGAAATACTTCGAGCGGAGGAGGAGGAACAACCAGGCTGCGAAGAAATCGAGAGACGCCAGGCGGATACGGGAGGATCAGGTGATTATATACCTTATTGTCTAAAATGATACCATATTTAAACGCTTTATAACATTATTACGTTGCAACAGATTGCAAAGCGTTACAACGGATCGCAACGCGTTGATACGGATTGAAACGCATCGCAACGCGACACCACACATCTTGTTTTTATAAACCGAAACCTACTAACTATACAAACTGCACTAATATACTAAATATATCCGGTACAAGCGTTGACGGGACACGGAGGAATAGCAGATTACCTGTACAGATTTAAGCTCAAGAGCAGTCCGGCATGCGAGTGTGACCCCAACCAACCCGAAACAGTCTGGCATGTGCTAGTCGATTGTCCCCGATTCATGGTCGCAAGACATGAGCTCGAATCTATGATCGACAGAAGACTGGTTGTCTCGGATCTCCACAACATCTTAGTAGATCCAGATAACAGAACACGGCTGCTGTCCTTCATGGAGAGCTCATTCCGCATAGCGGCCATGAGAAACTCCACTAATTCAAATACGCGCCCCCCATCACCACCACACCCTGCCCCGCTGTCTGTGGACGCCGCGCGGCATGCGGTTCCCGCCCAACATAACTCCTCGAAGAGCATCTCCGTCAAACAACTACTGGAGAACGCAGACCGAGGAGAAGCAGGGATCCGTATCCGCGGAGTGGCTCTCTTCATGGACAGCAACAAAGAAAGATTCGGAATAAGCTTTTGCTTCGCTTGGGAGCGGAAACGAGCCCGTTTGTCGCCTGGATTGTCTTGCCTGCTCAATGGGAGTACCGCAAAAGTCACGATGAAGCGGAAAACCTACGACGCCATGCCGGTGTGCGAGGTAGACGGCCACCGATTTCGGTTGGTGCGATCGAAAACAAAACGATTGCACTAATAGAGTACTCGGAAGGTCGGACGCCTTTCACAGGCAAGTGCGCTGCTCGCATCTGAGAGCAGAAATGCAGGTGAAACACCCGGGTGATAAGCGTGGATGCGATGGCAATCGAATATTCAAGAGCGAGAGTCGCAGACCGGCTGGGTTGCATTGAGGCCTCTAAACATCATGAGGTTGTCGTATACGAAGACAGGGAGAAAATCTAAGCTTCCTCAGAGCCCCTTCGCACGACCAAACAAATGCAACTGACAGCTGGGGACATCCTGTTCCTAGTTCGACCATCCAAACCGGCTCCGAAAGAGTACAGCAGAGGGCAGCCGCGGAAAAAGCTTCAGCCAATCTAACTAGCAGCCGAGGCACCAACACGGCGTTCGTGACTGCTTTCAACGCAGCAGCAAGGAGCGTACTCGAATCACATCCCATTCATCGCCCCCTCGACGTCAAAGACCCCAAAAGCAGCTTCACAGCAACAACCAGCCCGAACGAGAGCCGACATGGGACAGGTTGAACCGCCCCGCTATGTCACGGCTTCGGAGCCGCGGAGCCATGCACGCAACGCCTTCATCGAATTCATAGCCACACTGAGCGCGACACGACAAGTCAACCTCAAGACCTGCGAAAACATCATGCAGTCCTATAGGCTAGGAAGTGAAAGCCTTTTAAAGGCGAAACTCGAGGAGGCCGAAGCAGCCATTTACAATAATGTCACTTCCCGGGTCATCAAGGGAACCATGACAGGACAGTATATGGCAGCTTACAGTGCAGAAAATGGCTTCGTGACACTGAACGAGAGAGAGACAGAGCGCGCGGGAATGCCTGTTTATGCGACACCACCAAACGACCCAATTGTAGTTACTGCCCGATGCACCAAGATTATGCTGGACGATAAGATCCTAGAGATGGCCAAGACCATCGAAGGAAACGGAAACGTCAAAGCAGATTGGGAAAATTGGGAGGTACCGAGAATACAGTGGGTCAACGGAGTTCCAGGATGTGGAAAAACAACATGGGTGATTAGACACTTCGACGTGGACAAGGACGCCATCATCACTACAACTACTGAGGGCAGCAAAGATCTAAGAGAAAGCTATCGCACCGAATCGGAAACCTGGTCAAAACCAGAGTGCGAACCATGGCTTCTGCTCTGGTAAATGGTTTCGGTAAAGAAAGTTTCAGTCGCCTCATGGTGGACGAAGCTCTCATGAACCATTTTGGAGCCATTGTGATGGCTTCAAGGCTGTCTGGTGTTGGTGAAATTGTCCTCATTGGAGACGTCAATCAGTTGCCTTATATCGACAGGAAAATCTCTTCGAAATGAGGTATCATCGCCCGAACCTGGTAACAAAGATCAGCCAGGAGTTGCTCTGCACACATCGAAACCCAATGGACGTCGCATATGCACTGAGGGAAATATACTCCGGTATGTACTCTTCAGCGTCCCGTATAAAGTCCCTAGAACAGAGAAGATATAAGGGAGCGCAAATACCCAACACCCTACCAAATACCCTCTTCTTAGTTCACACTCAAGAGGAGAAGGAGACCCTGACAAACCAAGGTTATGGATCAGGCACCGGGTCACGCATCCTTACTATCCATGAAGCTCAAGGACTAACATACGAGTCGGTAATCGTAATCAAAACCAAGGCAAACATGAAGCTGCACGAGAGCGTGCCCCATGCGGTAGTGGCAATCTCACGGCACACGGGGACCTTCACATATTACGCTGACGACACCGACGACGCCATCGGTCGGTTCGTGCGGCGAGCGTGGGCTGCATCACCGAAGACCATCCGCGATTTTAACCTACAGATGGCCATCAGGGACAGAAATGCGGCCGTTGTGGAGGCTCTGGGCCGGGAGGAGGCAGCTTAGGCAAATGACAAGGCAAACACTCGATGTCGAGTCGATTACTAGCGGAATCCCAACCGGTAGTGATCGGCTCTACAGACGAGCACTAGAATTAGATTTTAAATGTACCCAACTCCCTCCTATTTTCCTCTTCTTCTCCTTATCCAAGATATGTGTAAAAAACGATAATTGTAATGACAAAGATCACGGACCCCGGAGTCTGTAGAGTGGCTAATTCAAATAAAAAAAAAAAAAAAAAAAAAAGATTTCAAAAAAAAAAAAAAAAAAAACTATACAAACTTTTTTCCAACACAAATAATTAATTACCTAAATTCCACTTCAAACACACATTAGGCATTTTTACGTGTTGTGATGCGCAACATTATTACGTCGCAACGAATCGCAACAGATTGCAACTCAATCCAACACATCGCACATCGCAAGCGCAACGCGACACCACGCATCTTGATTCTACAAACCGAAACGACTAAAGGCTTGTTCGCATTAAGGCTTGTTCGCATTAGGCTAGTAAATTAGTCTAGTAGAGAGTAATTTAGTAGCTAAAATACTCGCTACTATTCAAAAATCGTTCGCACCGTGCTTTAGTACAGTTCACAAGTGAGTAGCGTTTCGCGACATGAAGATCCTACAACGCAATAAAATAAATGAATGAATAAGCTAACCTTATCGAATCGTAATGGCTATTTTAGAAGAGGTGAATTAGGAAATTTGTGTGATCAATAAAATAAGTTATTCCACAAACAATTTCGTATTTGGAAAATTGTTTGAAGTTATTTTTCTCTCTCCAGACTAATTCGACAAGTTCGAACCTGTTTAATCGGCGAGCCAATGAGCGCACCGCTCGCAACGAACGCGTGGTGGGGGATGCTACTCGCCCGTTGAAAATAGAACAAAATGGATTGACTCGACTAAATCACTTCCTAAACTACTCGACTAAATTTTCACTGTTCATACACGTTTAGTTGCTAAATTACTCGCCACTAGGCTAAATTACTAGCCTAGTGCGAACAAGCCTTTAGGCTAGTAATTTAGCAACCATTCCGTTCCCCACAATGACATGATTCCGTGCGCCCTGAAGTTTGAACATCTGTGTATTGCGATCTTTGCGAAAAAGCATGAGTCATTGTCATGTTACGCCTGAGCGTGCAAGCGGAAGCGGGGAACAAGCGAAAGAGAAGCGCAATCGGCCTAATCACTCGGCGTGTGATGCATCAATATTAAACGTTAACACTTAAAATTATGGTCGGTACATCGGCTTTACAACCTCTTTTTTGTTTAATTCCAGATAGCGTGGCGTGCATGCATGTTAGAACGAGAAAACGCATCCTTACGCGCTCACATAAGCGTCTTACGTCAAGAAGCCCTCACGTTACGCGCTCTTCTCGCTTCAAGAGATGACCACGCCGCGCCCTCGTCGACCACGCCAGACTGAATATCGTCCAATGAATAGCTGTCCTGGACGTTCTGGACACTCCATTAAAATACGGGTCATTGGACGTCAACGCCAGACTAGAGTGCTGATTTATGACTTATGACTGTTTAGACGTTCACGCCAGTGTGAAGTACATGATTGTCAATGTGTTTGCGCGTCCAAGTGTGAATCTACGATTCGACGTCTACGCCACGCCAGACTTAATCTACTTCAGTATATGTAGTCTTCACTACCATACTTACCAAACATCTATTCTAGACACAAATGAATATATCCGTAAATTAATGTGACGTCATGTAATTAGGACCCTCATCTAACCCTTATCACACAATGTCATACTTTTTTTTTGTATGGTGGGAAATGGATTTACGCATGGCCGCCTGCAGGGACATGGCGGGTTAAGTCGGACTCAATAGCACAGACGGATATGGTGGATTAAAACTCCCACAGGTTTCGCCGGCATGGCCAATTGCGACTTCTCGCACTCACCAACGACCCTGACCAACTTGCCACCGCCCTTGCGGGCTCGTGGTGTTGTCCGCTGGGACATTTCGCTTCAGTGACGCGCCGGAAAACCAGCGGTGCATCATCCTAGGGAAGGCCTATCTCTAGGCGGGGTGCCGGACGACGCAGCGTTCGAAGCCCCAGGCCCTCCAGTGGAGACGCGATGCGAGCTAAAGCGGCAGATCTTCAAACTCGCCCCCGTGTCTCAGTGCCCCTCTTGCGCCTCATTGGAGGAGCGAAAGGCATTCACTGTTGTTCCACCTCACACAACCACTGTGGAGCATCTTGGCTAAGATGGTCGGCAGCCAGAGGTCCGCCCACACCACGACGTCTAGCGATAACCATGATTCCACCTCTGTTAGCACTAGCCCTAGCCCTGAGCACTCTTCTCATCAGAGTGCTCGTAGAAGCTCATGTGGGAGACTGGGAATTTACCTGGCCTATATATCAGTAAAGTAACCTTCCCAAGTTTTCCAGTCCCTTTCCCACGCCTGTACACGCACTGCTCAAAAGGGAGAGGAGTGTGAGTAGAGGCTCTCTCCCCAACTGGCAGGTATGCCGCCTGACTCTCCTGTTTTATACTTTTATATGAAAGCAGACAACCACATGCAGATGTAGTATGTAACGTAACTGAACTTCAACTTTTTCTTTTGGCTTCCATTCGGTAATGTCATCGTAATTTCGCCAATGTCCAGCGTTTGAGCATTGGGAGTATCTTTGTAATATTAAGTTCTTAATTCAGGTGATCAGTCTTCCATCTTCTTCGTAGCTTCTGAGAGTTTTGAGCTTGATTTTCGGAAAACACTGGAAATCGAGGTAGCAGGGTTCTTGCTTCAAATATTCCAAACGTTTGAAAGCAGTTTCAGTTCCGTTACATAAGGAAAGCAGATGTACTTGTCAGCTATCATCGGCGTAATCCAATTGGTAGATGACGTCACAAATCAAAGCATAGCAGAAAGCAGGAGAGTTAGGCGGTAGGCCTGCGGGATTAGCCATCACACAACAAAATGCCACCGAGGTAATTTGTTTACGCACTGCACTGTAAATAAATAAAAGTTATTTGTACAAGTGCAAAGTTGCTTTTTAACCGCGTGCTCAATTTTGATGACCAAGCAAGCGAAGGATTCTAAAATTGAAGGATTCAAAATCAGAATCCTGAGCGTAGCAAGGGAATCAAAAGGAGCACAAGGTTTTCCTTGTAGGTAGACCTTGTGCTCCTTCAATCTTTGCACTTGAGTGCAACAAACACGTACCGCCTACCGCCTAGCTAAATTTGCTTTGGCTTGCCTATTGCATAAGTATAAAGTATTTTAAACAGCCCACTAAATGTTCCCACTGCTGGGACACAGGGCCTTCTCTCGCAAAGAGAGAGTCAAGACCATTATACAATAATTTTTGTAGTGGTAGGGCTCTAGGCAGAGTCCATCTGGGGAAGTACCACACCTTTGCCAGTTATTCTACCGCCTAACAGTGAACAGTGATGTGAGAACATTACTGTTTTCCGGTTTAAAGGGCAATGTTTCCAGAGACATCACAGGGCTTACAGATTTAATATCGTAGATTTCTTGGTGACGACCGCAGTGCAGTGCTAGGTAATGATTTTGACTCTTCATGTTCCATTAGCTGCGTGTCACTGTTCTGTTATGTGGCAGGCATGTTGCTTACCATCAGGCACGTGTACTGCTCGTATCGTCACTCTATAGTAAAAAAAAACATACAGATTTTCCCAGCCCCAAATCTGGGGGGGGGGGGGCAAGTCATCGTCGTCATATCCGATCCAATATTATCAACATAAATTCTTCCCCTTCCTCATGTGGGGAGAAGTCAGGGGAACTAGATACTCGAGGGGAAAAGAGGTGCAAGCTTCAGGGATGCTTCTCCTGCGGATGGAGGTCAGATGGACCGATACACCAATCCCCCCCCCCTCCGGTCAGATTCAGTCTGTAGTGGTAGGACTCTTGGCAGAGTCCGCCTGGGGAAGTACCACACCTTTGCTAGTTATTCTACCGCCAAGCAGTAATGTGCAAACATTACTGTGTTCCAGTTTAGGACAATGTTTCCAGAGAAATCACAGGGCTTAGAGAAAGATCTTAGATCTCTGGATGACGAGCGCAGTGCAGTGCTAGGTTTTGGACTCTTCATGTTCCAATAGCTGCGTGTCACTGTGCTGTGTCAGGCATGTTGCTTACTATCAGGCACATGTCCTGATCGTCTCGTCACTCTTTATTGAAATAAAAAATAAATACACAAATTCTTCCCCTTCCTCATGGGGGGGGAAGTCAGGGGAGCTAGATACTCGAGGGGAAAATAGATGCAAGCTTCAGGGATGCTTCTCCTGCGGATGGTGGTCAGATCCACCGCTGCACCAATCCCCACTCCCCCCCCCCCTCCGGTCAGATTTAGATTTTGCCCCACCTAAAAAATATTGAAGATCCGGGGCTGGATTTTCCGAGGGCTGTGAATTGAAATCAAGCGGTAAACTCGGATGATCTATGTAGATGGCCACGCCCTCCGGTTTCACCCGCGTAGTTTTCAAAGTGAGAAATTATAGTTATTAGTTTTCACTTCTATCTGCAGTTCGTATGACAGCCAATTTTTTTGGTTATCTCACCTACTGATTATTATGGTATTGTAGTGTTACTGGTACTGGAGATGGAAATGAAACCACGTCACTGTATAAACTGCTGATTATATTGTTCTTAACGGTACAAGTGACGCGGGGCGAGAGACTAGCTCGCTCTCCGCCGTCATCCACTTATATAGGTACTACATCTGTCACGTACACATACGTGCTCCTACATATAAGTGGATGACGGCGGAGAGCGAGCTAGTCTCTCGCCCCGCGTCACTTGTACCGTTAAGAATAATATAACCAGCAGTTTATACAGTGACGTGGTTTCATTTCCATCTCCAGTACCAGTAACACCTACAGTATCAATGGCGGATCCAGGGGGTAGGGGTCACATGGCGCCAGGGGGTCACATAGTTGTGGTCCAGTCAGAAAACTGTCCGGTAGGTACATGCATGCCTTGGGGCACCATTAATTACGTGAGTTGTTTAAGGGGGGAAGGGGGGAGGGTCAAATCTCACGTGGGGGGACGGTGATCGCGGCAAAACTGTCGTCATTTTTGTGTTCATTCTGTGAGAAAACTGTAGTAAAAAATGTGTAAAATTCTCTCGTGAGGGGTTGAACAAAATCTCACCAAGACGGGAGGGGGGGTAACGAAAAATCGTCACAATTACTTCACTTGATTTTTTTTTCTAACTGACTTATGGCTGCTGGCCCGGAGGCCCCTACTGCCTATCTGACTATTGACTTCGCGCCGGAGGCGCAGGATCCAAAATTACCTAAACTAATGGATGCCCCCTTTTTAATCAGCGGTCTCTGGGTAGGCCCGTCAGTAGATCCGTGCTTGATAGGTATATTATACTAGTGTTGGAATCGGGATAGCATAAAACAATGATAGTGTCATAAGCCGTCCACTGTGTGATATTTCGTTAGAAGTTTGAAATAAAATTATTTTATTGATATTATTGAGCGTTTTTCATTGAGAACCTTTACTAAATCCATTTATAGTAGAGTGGGGAGATACGGCAGCACTCGGTATGTATGTATGAAAGCCAGATAGTTCGACTCTAGGCTAGGGCTTAGTTCGAATTTTTTTCAGGTATCAGGGTGTATGCTAATTAGCGTAAGTATGTTAGGCTTTAAGGTAGGTTTAGGGTGGTCCTGCGCTTCTGCGCAAACCCCAGAGACCGGTACATGCGCTGTCCGAAGGGAAGGGGGGGGGTCACAGGGGACATGGCCCCCCAAAATCGTATACGCTAAACTAAAAATCTAAGAAAATTAAAAATATGTAATAGTACATAGACTATTTTTTAACGCGGGAAAACAACCGGAACATGAACTACGCGGGTAAAATCGTGGGGCGCTTGAAGTATTTTTTTACTCGATTTGTTGTATTTCTACTGGTGACCCCCCCCCAAACTCGAGGCTGGGACAGCGCCTGGTCCGGTAGGTAGTAGAGGCACCCACTGCCAGCTACTATAGGTCCGTTAGAAAAAATAAAAGTGGTCAAGCGCGAGTCGGACTCGCCCATGAAGGCTTCCGTAGCAGCAAGTAACATAATAATATAAAAGTCCTTGTAGTTCGTTGTTACTTTAATAAGTGTTTTAACAATGGTGAATATGACGTATTAAAATAAATCTACTTACTATACCCATTTTCGTTGATAGTTTACATGGTAATGTACATCATACACTTTTTTTTATTTTTGTCAATCTCTTATTTTAGAAGTTACAGGGGGACAAATTTTACCACCGCGCGCAAACTATTCAGCTTACAAAAAAAAGATGTTCGTTGTCGTTCTCAGCCTGAGGGTTAGAAACCTCAATATCCTTTTTGAAGACTTCAAATAGATGCGTGAGTAGCGCTTATAATAATGATTTTAGTTTATTTTTCGCTTTTGAGTGCCTATTTGTGGTTTTGAAGTCGGTTTAATTTTTTGTAGGTACTAAAATAGTTTATGTACATCTCTGCACTATTACATGCAAAACATACCTGTACCGATCCAATGCCGATCATACTCACACAGCCAAATCATTAACACATAAAAATTAAGGCACCATTCACAAATCTAGCCCCGCCCTCACCAACAAACTCCATGGTCCACGCGGACTTGTACTTTGACAGAGGAGAAACGCTGTGTATGCCTACTCCCTTCCGTGTTGCTCGCTGCTCAAACATTAAGAGAATGGGTACGTGGCACTGAGAATTATTGTTTTCTCGTTCGCGCTGCTGACTGCGTGGGTATAGTTGCCGGCAAACAAGTTGACCTAATGAAGTTAGCTGCACATGGCTGCGCAGAAACATTTTAAAGGTATCTTTGGTGGAAGTGTACATGCGCGAACTTTCCCCTTCCACGTCACTTTTGGGTCAACTTGTTTGCCGGCCACTATATGTCTCTAATCTCCCTTGGTTAATCCACGTAGAGCATGACCTTGAAAATTGTAGGTATATGGTACGTGTAAGTTGTCTGTAGTTGTATTTGATCCAGGTTGAATTCAAGAGTTATTAGAGAGTACCTACCGTAACTTCCCACTATCATACTACCAATGACTATTTACATCTGATAGATCTCTACAATGGAATCAACCCTCCCGTAGATCTACCTCCTAACTAAATCTGATTTGGATTTGCTATTGTTGTCTCTATAATTTGAAGCAAAAAGAAAAGAGTGAGCAATATAATATATATCTTAGCAAAGCTAAGAGTTTTAATTGGGCGGTAGGTAGACTCTCCGGAGTCTCCGGTCTTCGTCTTATCCCTTTAGAATGACAGAGACAAGGCTGGTCTGGTAGCTTAGTTGGTAGTAAGTCTGACTGCAAAGCCGTGGGTCGTGATACCCAGGGATACAGCACACGAGTAACGTGACCGGCGCAACGAGAGCGTGGAGTGGGATGCGCTGCATGGATATTATTATAACTAGGCGGGGCGCATCGGCATATATAGTTCAAAATACGCTCCAATAACCAGCCTGCAGGTGCAGGGCTATATATCGCAGCGGCAAAGTTGCTAGATAGACAGTAGTAGCTACAGAACCAGGGCCGCTGTCAACGGGCGTGCAAAGTGTACACGTGTGTACACCAGCGAGCAACACGGAAAGGAGTAGTCATACACAGCGTTTCCCCTCTGTCAAAGTACAAGTCAGCGTCAGCAAATTACTCGTATCACGACATGCCGTTACTCAAAATTGGTCTCGCTAACTGCAGCGTTGTGAAATGCTGTCTGCGAAATCCGAACTGCTCGTCAGCAGCAGCCACCGCCCAACTGTTAGGTTAGGTTAGGCTAACTGTCGTCTATCTTTGCCAGGTTTGGGTAATACTATTTACCTTACAACTGTTCCATATTGAGGGAAAATGTCCGATTTGGAGAACGCATTGAATAGCCGGGTTAGACACACTAAGCTTTTTATCGGCGTCTATCTACTAGCAGTATTAGATGTTCTGTCGTGGTGTCTTTAGACTTTTCAATACTTTTAGAAAATTACTTCTATAGGGGCGATAATATTCTCCTTTCAATGGTGGTGCCAGAGCCCGACAGTGGCGGGGCTGTATAGAACATTTGTCAACAAATTTTTGAAAATTTGGCAGCTGATAATTTAGATATTGGATTTAAATTGACCATGACATATCGTGGCCAGTTTTATGATAATGGGTGTAATTCCAATATAAGGTGAAGGTGGCAAAGTGCGCCTAGCGGACAAGTGCGCTTACCCCAAATATCTTGAAAACTTCTGATTTTATACTAATTGTGACACTTTACATCGATGATACAAACTAAATCATAGTTCTTAGTGATAGTCACAGATGATTCTAGTCATCTGAATTTGAGACACGCGTCATTTTAGTTTCACTGTCATTCCAAGTGATGAGGAGAGATGACCTGTGGAGTAATGGTCGTCATAAATCTCAAGAAATTGAGTTTTTATCGACATACGAGTGATGCAAGTGCAAAATTTAAATGTTATTCTCTTAGATTTTGACTTTATATCACTCCTATCTAGTAAAATTTTTTTTTTTTTTGGAAGTTTAATTTTTTTACCTCATATTTATATAGTTGGGGAAGCGCGACATACTGTTTTTTTATATGGCGCACTTCGCCGCTATCCAGAGGCTACAAACCTTTTAAAATCTGAATCTGTCTTTTTATAAGTTTGTATCTAACTTGCAATGTATATTTGCTTGTTTGTAAGGTCGGTTTAAAACTTCCAACTGAATTTTAAAGCAGTTATCTTCAACTGATTCAGATGTAATTTGAATATACGTTTATTAGTGAAATACATCTACACAATTTAATATCATAACTAACTTTTTTAGAATTTAAATTTTGTAGGCTATAAATTTATTTTATAAAAGAAGGAACTGGCTAAGAATCAACGCCCAAACCGCTGGGTCTAGAAACTCCAAATTTGGCACATAGATAGATGCCTTGTAAGGTCTAGGGGTGCACTAAAAGGGGTTTTTTAAGATTCACCCTTGAAGAGGATGAAACACGCCCTGTGACAAAGTCTGAAAATCAACATGGGTATCATTTGTATGGTTTATCGGGGTGCTGATTACGAAAACAATAACAACCACAGGGAGGGAAGGAAGGGAAGGGAAGGCAAGGTAGACAAGAAATCCCATCCAAAGAAAGACATCCAAGAATTTTATGACATGCTAGAAAGAGCGATTGACGAGTTAGGGCTTCGTGACAAGCCTGAAAGAATTTTACAATTTCGATGAAACCAGTTGTTACTGCAGGGATCCACAAAAAACTAGTCATAGAACTTAGGCGATTTCCATTAACTCGGACTACATCATCCTCCTGAAAGTCAAATACAACAGTCTCGATGGCGAACAATGCTGCTGGGGAGGAAAGGAGCTTAGTTTATAATTTACTAGCGGCCCGCCCCGGCTTCGCCCGTGGTATATATATATAACCTACAGCGTTCAAGGATTACGAACATATGAAAGAACGGTGAACGATTTTTTTAAATCGGTCCAGTAGTTCCCGAGATTAGCGTGTTCAAACTATATAATATATGCTATAGGCTACTTTTGATCCCCAAATTATCGTGCTGTTTACTGGGTCAGAATTGACACCTGTAGAGATCTGGGGAGGGGGGATAACTAATTAAATGACGATTGATCAGTTTTCGATTAAATTACTAAAATGGCTATTAAAAAATAAGGGTTGATCGTAGAAGGGTGAAAATTGAGGATTGTATGTATTTTTGTATGTTGTATCATAAAAAAATAGAAATTAAAATTTTTGTCTAAAAAATAAAATTTAGGGGTGGACTACCCCTAACATTTAGGGGGAAGAAAAATAGATGTTGGCCGATTCTCATAGATACCGGATAAGCACAAAAAATTTCATTAAAATCGGTCAAGCCGTTTCGGAGGAGTATGGCAACGAAAACTGTGACACGAGAATTTTATATATTAGAAGATATACTGGATTATCAAAAATGTATGATTTAGAAAAAATGTTTACAGCCTCTGATTTAAGATTGTATGGCTTAGCACTTAGCCGAAATTTGGTTTGATATCCATAGACTCTTCTAGAGTGCGGCTATGAAGAAAAATTAAATGTTATGCGCTTCGTTGCTTGTTTTCTTATAATAATATGAGGTTGTTTTTATCCTAATACTTCATTATTGCATTTTATTAATACCAGGCGCACTTACCCGATTTGGCGACAAAGTGCGCCTGGTATCATGTTTTCTAATTTTGTGCTAAAAATCATTATTTTAAGATTCAGATTCCAATGATACGACATTGGTTGTAGTTGCAAAACATTACAGATCCATAAGATCTCACGACAAGTGTAATTCATAAATTAAAACACAAGTTACATTGCACCAAAGTCAACTATGCAAAAAATATGGCGCACTTTGCCCCCCTCACCTTAATGCACATCCACAAAGGAACAAGCCAGAATTCAGAAAATAATGAGGTGGCAGAGTTCGTGCCATGCTTGACTCACTCTTTAAAATCTTGTAGCTGTTCATTCTGCCTCATTGTGTCAAGATGTCAAGAAGCTTTTAACCTATTTTAACTGATACAAAAAGTAGGTATATTGTTTCATTAACAACTTGCTTCAGTGGCATTTTGTTGCGCAGTATGTATACAGGCAGGGAAAAGCGGCTGGCAGACTCAGCTGATACTCTAATCAGTCAAATAAAATCTCTAAGTCTTCGAGATGAGGGTCCTCCACGAGCACTCTCATTGGCAGAGTGCTCAGTGGAAGGACAAGGGCCGCTATATGGCCACAGAGGTGGAACCGCGTATATCATTAGCAGCGCGCTTGAAAGCGATATCAGCTGTCCGGTTTTCATAGCATTTCTTAGTTTGAGTAATTCCAGAACGTCATTGGAGTAGCCAAATTGGAGTAGAAATCTAATTCTAGTGCTCTACAGACGAGCACTAGAATTAGATTTTAAAAGTACCCAACTCCCTCCTATTTTCCTCTTCTTCTCCTTATCCAAAATATGTGTAAAAAATAATAATATATAATTGTAATGACAAAGATCACGGACCCCGGAGTCTGTGGAGTGACTAATTTAAATAAAAAAATTAAAAAAAAAAGTAGCCAAATGACCCCACATTTTCAGTTCGGATGCTTTCCGGTGTCTCTGGAGAAACCTGTGGGGATTTTAGTCTGTAAGACCACCAACCATGTTAGTCCGTAGTATAGTATAGTAGTCTCCTTAGAACATAACTTCCCTGCATGGTGATCATGAGTAGATGATGCATCCTCCCTCCCTCTCCATAAAAGAAAAGTGACGGATGGCATTATTTATGCGAACTTTGAATGTGTGTAAAATTATAACTACTTGGTAAATTTTAAAATAAAACAAAGACTATTAGTGTACCTGTATTATAAAAAATCTTTACTGTAACAAAGTTTCAAGTGATTTTGCACACCGATTATCATTCGTGATTGGGCAAGCTGTGTATATTTTCAAGTGACCTGTGTATTTCTTGTATAATCATGCTTAATTCCACATTCAAATGATTTTTCTCCAGCATTTATCTTCTTAAGTTGGCCGTCTGAGATGCCATATGGGAGAGCAGCGTAGCGATTCACAATCCATTCGGTTCGGGCTGAGCCACGGAAACTGGCCGCTACCGACTGGGACGAGCAATTTGCGATTCACAACGGAGATTCCGATTAGTTTTGACGTTTCCAACCGACTACCAGCTGTTTCTATTCGGTTGAGATTCGGACAGCTTTTTTATCGTGGATAGCTAAATCCGATTTTCAGATTATTGTATTTACTGAATTTTTCTCTGTTTTTCTCAATATGTTTGTAAGATTATGGACACTAAACGAGTTTTTGTTTACTTAAGTGTATAATATGTGTATAGTTTTTGAAATTTTGGGTTTTGAAGTTAAGCTTGTGCTCTAAAAAATTGCTAGAAATGGATTATTGCCATACTTGATTTGTTATTGTTTATTTTTTGAGATGAAATGATGAAACATGTGATGATTGAGCAAAAAGGCAAGAAACTACCAAGAAACTTTGGAGATACGAGACATCATGTCAAATACGATATACCTAACAGCAAGAGCGGATCCAGCTTTGAACCCAGGTGGTGGTCACATAGTCGGGCCAAGTAAGAACGATAAGTGCGTACGTGTTTTAATTAGTGGTCTACCTAAGTTCTGGCACCAGCCTAAGAGTGGTAATGACCCCTTGACCGACCCTCTCTGGATCCGTCCTTGTATAACAGATAGTATTTTCGTATCCTGTTCAACTTTAGCTTTAGAATTAACAAAACACGGCTATGTAGTTAATTTATACGCTGTAGAAGTGGGAGCGAGAGGTATACCAGCAAAATCTCTCTATAACCTGCTGAAAGGCCTTGGCTTCTCCAGAAGTGCAGTAAGTTCTATACTAGAACGAATATATGAAGCTGCACTAGTAGGCTCATATCAGTTTTGGCTGGGTAGGGAGAGAAACTCGAGTAGTGAAGGTGAGTGTTGATGCACGTCAGAAAGGGGCCCTTAAACCTACACCCGTGTCACAAGTCTCGGGATCTACTCGGGATTTCTCTCTCTGCCACATGATGGACTCAGCACTTGCACGGTGAATCCATGGAATGCTAAGATCATCTCATTATACTTGATGAAGCAAAGGACTGCTACCAGAAGGTATAGGTACCAATGAGACGATCTTCTGAATGATAATGTGCCAATCCGAACCATGACTTCAACATCTTTATGACATTGGCAATTATGGCAATGCAGAACTGGTACACATATTATGTAAGTAGAATCTTGCCATTGTACCGCATGTTTGATTCAACAAACATTTACTCTCCTATGTCCTCCATTACCATTATAGACTTAGATAGAGCAAGATATGTTTTGTAAATAAAAGTAACATGTATCACAAACTATGTATTATTTAATCCTACTGAATATGTAATGTTCCTGTTAGCTAATACCTCTTACATCTACATTCATGAAGCCGTCGCTTAGGTAAAGTATAAGTAAACTCTTTGGGCCGTGGCCTCATTAAAGTTTCCTGGTATTTCATAAAAGGTAAATCTAATTTATTCGGTACTAATGTACAAGGTGATTATTATAACTAAAAGTTTAAATGAAACATCATTTATTACAGTAAATATTTTAATAATTAATTTGAAGAATTTTTTGACGCTTTATACATATTCAACATAATTTAGCAATAAAGTTTAAAAACAGAGATGGTGTATATTATAAAATTTAAAATACTCTCTCGCACTTCTTTATATATTTTAGAATGTTGTAAATTTGTCAGAAAATATAATGAATTCTTCAATAAATTTGCGGACCAACCTCGGAAGACTGCACGAAACATTAGATCTCAATATAGGCACAAACTTGTTGAACCTAAATCCCGGTTAGTAATGCATAGCGCTGGCCCACACTAAATGGCTGCAAAAATATACAATAAGCTACCAAATGACATAAAAGACTTGGAAAAAAATATCCATTTTATTGAATGTCTAAAGCATATATTAGAGAATAAATGCTATTACAAACTACAAGATTTTTTCAAGACAATTTTGATGACCTAGAAATGAGACGCTCCAATGCCACTTTTGCCATGCCCTTATAGGGCCATATGTAATGAATACAATAACTATAATAACAACACATGATTGTACTGTACCTACATATGATGCAATAAAGATTTGAGTATTGAGTATTGAGTGTATTAGCCGTGCTGTTTTTACCATTGAGAACAACTATTAATAAGAGACCAAACAGAAAATTGTAAAAATGTACTAAAGTATAATCCGGAGTCAATAAAACATTTAGACTTTTGTACATACCACATGTTTTATTTTCCTAATTTATCATAATTAAAGTATTTGTAATAATTGTAGACATAGTACAATACAGCTAATTCAGTTAACTTTTCAATACTAAACTGCATAATACCTAACTGGGATATTGTAATTTCTAAACTTATTCAAATTATGATGATCCCAACTCTTTAATGCAATACAAGGATTTTTAATTAATAAGAGATACTACGATTCAAGACAAATTAATTATTTATGTAATATGCATTGTTACACTTTATAAATAGTTACAACCATGTTGTATGTTGTACCATGTTTCTTCACCAAATTAACATTTATTGATTTTATTAAAATACCTAAATAGAGAGAAAACTAATTTAAGTTATATCACAATTGATGTTATGCACTGTATCTATTATATAATATCATATTCTTACAAAATGAAATTGGATAATAGGTTTGAAATCAGTAGGTAAGTGAATATTTTTACTGAAAATTTGCCTTCATCTTCAATGTGAGTTCAATGAAAACGAAAACTCTCTGGCTTCTTGTATCGAGTATTGTATTATTATAACTTCTCTTCTAGACAATTTTATGATTTTTCCCATATACTTTGCATCCAATTTGCTTGAAAATGCGAGTTGAGGTTAGCGCGACATCACCAAGTCGTTTTACACATATGTATAATCACATTTGCTGGCTTCTTGTATGGAGTATTATATTATAAGTTTTCTTCTTCTCTTGACAATTTTATGAGTCTTTCATATGATTTGCATCCAAGTTGCTCGACATTCGCATTTCAAGCAACATTACGGTTCCACGACATCACGGTCGTTTTGGACATCACAGTCCTTTTAGACAATGAATAGGTAATGGATCACATTTGTAGGAACAGTAATATTGATCTGCCTGCTACGGTTATTGAGTGTTTTATGAGTTAAAACTATAAACTTTTTTTGTTGTTAAGGTTTATGATTTCAAAACAAAACAAAGAATGATTCCGTTGACTTTGACAACATCAACAGATTGACAAGTAAAAAGTATGTAGGTAAGAAAAATGTAAGATTTATTGTTTTTCAAATGCAAATTTCCTAAGGTTATTGTTTGATTTACTTGTTTATTATGCATTTTTAAATATAAGGTAGCAATTGAGCACCTCAAAATAAACCGAAATACAGTTATTTGACGATTTGTATATTTCTACCATGAGTTAACATTTCTACCATATTTGAAAACTAGATAGAGTAGCTTGTCTTTGATTTGGCCAAAAAGACATTCCTACGCCAACCCGATTGGCGTCGAGAATCGCAAATTCCGATCCAATCGGGTGCGGGACCGCTACCGACTGAGTCCATTCGGGTGCAACCGAATGGATTGTGAATCGCTACCCAGGTAGGATTCGTACAGAGGGGAGCATTCGTACAGTAGTCATATCTACACATGAATATGAAGCGACGCGTTTGTATCTGTGTGCAAGTGAGACAAAGACATGCCCAAAGACTCACCACTCATCGAAATAGTACTGCCGCGCTAAGAATTGTCGGGACAAGTCGATACGTGTTTATGGTCCTCGTGCATCGAACTCTTAAAAACGGCAGAAGTGGCAAACGCGCCTCTACTATGGCGATGCAAAATCAGGTGACGTCTCCTGATTTAGTCTCAGTCGCAACAAGGAGTTGTGTACGTTCGCTGACAATTCAATTTTCAAATTTTTCAAACAAATTTTCGCCACGTTATGTTGTCTTTAGATTATAGCATACCTCATCTTCGTTTCTTTATTTATATCGATGTCCTCGTGAGTAATTTTTCGATTCATCTTTGAAAACATTTATTTCCCATATATTTTGCTCAAATTGTTAAAGTTATTTATAATAGTTATTGCATAAGTGCCTTAGATTGATATGTAACGTACATTTTGTAGTAATTTTAATTGTTATTTTTATTTTGAAATTATGTTAAGAATGTTGTGGATGAGGTACTTTCGTACAGTTACGAATGGGGTAGATTCGTACTGTACGAATGCACATGTTAGTTCAGGAAGTTTGATAAAATAAATATTATTATTTCAGGATCATGTCCCATGTACGTATCGTACGCATGTCCCTACGGAAATGGGACTAGTACGGGAGACGTAGACGAAGACGCATGAAGTTGCGATGGACGAAGTTTCGAATAAACTTTGTCTATTAGAAAATCCGCACAAAAATATGGGATCAAAGCGACAACCCTTCAAAGTCGCTTGTGTATGTATAATGTGAAATAGTTGATTCGTTATGCATGATTTGCATATGTTACCCTAATTGTTTATTAAATTTAAATGTTGATTTTAAAATTTACATACAGCGTGGCGCTTTGGTGTCGATATTAAATGAACACACGGGTAGGGTTACTGACCAGTAATCATACAAAAGGAGTGAAAAATAAATATTCGCTTATTTAAAAAAAATTGTTTCTAACAAACTAAATAATTGTATCAAGCGATCGAATGAAAATCACTCTGTGCACTAGATTCATTCAATAACTTCCGTTGTGTGAGTAAGTTGCGTGTGAGTAAAGCTGGCAACGCCGCATCTATCACGCCTTCTACCGCCTAACTATATCGGCTTTGGCTTTGCTATTGCCATTTCTTATCATGTCAAACGAAAAAGAGAGAGAGAAACTACAAAGCTATGACAGTATTCGTTCGTGCGGTAAGGCCCCGAGTACCTATCAGCCGCCGCCGCCGCCGCGCCAAGCGAGGTCGTATGTACCTATCTACAGATACGTTTACATAAGTTTTAGTTATTTAAATCTGATTAATTTAGAACGTGAGTGAGTAGGTACATCATGAAACAGCAGATTCAACATCTGTTCACCACTAATAAATCGAATAGCCAATAATAAACAATAAAGGTAAGCACACAAAATGTAAATAAATGCGTAGGTACCTAACCTATTGTAATTTTGGCGAAACATACCAAAATGTTGACTTTGAAATAATAAGATGCGTATTGTCAGTACTCATATCAAGGGCACTTCGCATTTTTCATTATTCCCACTAGTGGGACTCGGGGCCTTCTCTAGCAAGGAGATAGGCAGTTAAGGCCATAATCCATCACGCTGGCCTACTGCAGCTCGGTGGATGACACATACCCACGAAAAGTACATGTCGATTTCCTCAAGATGTTTTCCTTCGCCGTTTTTAATTTAGCGGCCATACGCACATGGCTTTGAAAAGTCAGTAGTGTGCGGGGGGTACAGATCAGCAGTCGCCGTTCTTCCTACTAGACCAACCGTCACTTCAAGAACACTTGGTAATAACAAAAAGCATTAGCGTTTTTAGCCTGAAACCTGCTGAATTGGTTTGCCTACAACATTCTTTAAAAATAAAATAAAAACAACTTCTCGCGATAGATTTGGTTTGAAGATTTGAATTTCATAAACAATTTAACCAACAAAACCCTTTCAAATAAAAGATAAATTTGTTTGAAATCTAATTACGATTACGTAAGTAAATAAAATTAAGAATGCCTTAAAAACAGTAACTAGGTAGGTACCTATTAGTTGTAGGGATAGTTGTAAGTTGTAAGTACCTATACACCTCTACCTCTACATGCCTCTACGCACTCGCACGGAGCGGCAACACCGCGCCTACTCCGGCGCGGCGCCGCGCCGGGTAATCCTTTGAAATTTTAGGTAAGTACAAACATCGGAGCGAAACTTTTTTTGATCTGCATTTTTAAAATGGTCTACGTGACCGCCACTTTCGCGAACACTAAACCTTATTAAAAATGAAAATGAAAACGAATGCTTGCCAATAAGTGTCCAGGTGAAGCCAAAATCTGTGATGCTCTGGGAAACTTGCACTTTGTCGATGACTTGCTTTGGGCGACAAATCGTTATCGCAAAGGCAGCTATTTGATGGGTTTCTGTGTCAACTAAAGTCATGTCTGCATACTATGGAGTTCCACAACACCAATTAAATAACTACTCACAAAACAAAATCACAACACAAAAGTACATAACAAAAAAGCGTCTTTATCGCGGTATCTAACCTAATCTAATTGACACTGACTCGTACAATAAATTACACTAAATAAACGACAAAAATAATGCGGAAGTCTTTTTCGCGAATAATTAAATTACTTAATTACCTAGCTAAGGATTTAAAACAGTAAATTAGATATATACAATTAAAGTTTTAGCTCGAGATATGTGTCAAGGACAACGGTCAACGGAGAGAAGGACAAAAAATTAGACGAGCACATCCTCTCTGCGTTTCATTAGCTCGCACACAAACGCATGTGTTGTCTTATCTCTTTCTATTGTATTTGCCTTACGCCTGATTTTCATTGATCAAACATATGGATCTGAGGTCTGCGACCTAATGACCTCGTGACTTACATTTTTAGATACAGGTTGCTTTGATTTGGAATTTTTGAAAATTGCAAATAGCTCAGTGAATAAAATCGATACACGAAATTTAATTTTACAGAATGCCTAAAAATATGATGTGTGATATGTGGTTTCATTTAATGTCGGCACCAAAGCGCCACGCTGTATATAAACGATTTTGTCATAAAATACCTATATTCTTAGGTAGTTATCATGACTGTTCAGTTGCATTCTGTAGTGACTTGGATCTCAACAAATGTTTAATTCCATATGAATTACGATTTTAATTATTGCGTACGGAGGCTCCCCACTATGTACGAATGTACCCTGCCCTCTGTACGAAGCTACCCAGCGTGTGGGGTGCTTTCATACGATTTGCATTTTTAGGAAAATGGATCATAGTGTTGTTATGTTACATTGTATCAAACATGAGTTTTAAGCTAGATAAGCAGATAATTAAATCGCATTATATTTATCGCGGAATATAGTTTTGTTTTTAAATAGCCTAGTGTAAAAAAGTGTACGAATCCTACCTGCTCTCCCCTACAATCACATTCAAAGATTCATTCATCCCACGACCTCGGAAAGAGTACTTTTGCTCCTCAATATAGTTCCTTAATGTTTAATTACGTCATGTATTTTTGAGAAAATATGTAGCTAGATTTTTTTTTCATGAATTCTAAATAGTATGTAATTTTTACTTATCACAATGCACGACTGTCGTCACCAGTTAATCGTAACTAATGCAGTTCTCCGGCGCTATTTCTTGTCACTTTTTTTTCTGTTGTTATGTTACTAATTAGTCATGATTTTGTTTTCGGGGTTGTAGGTTTTTTTTAACCAGTTGTTGTATTTAAGTGATATGTTCCTAATTAATATAAGTTGTATTTTCCTATGTATTAGACTCACTTTTATTTATTGTATTTTGGATGATTGTGTATATTATGTATTAATTTGTTTAATATTGTAGTATTTAATTAGTAGTATTAGGAAAAGTGTCACCTCGCTTCGCCTAGCCATGTTTGTAGGCGAATTTCCTTTAAGCTGGTTGCCTGGAAGAGATTGCTCTAAGCAATAAGGCCGCCATTTGTGGTGCTAGTTCATAAGTGTTCTACTGTAATATTTCTGTTCTTGTGTCACAATAAAGAGTTATCTATCTATCTATCTAGTATGTTTATTTATTTCCTTGAAAATTTACTCTGATGCTAATGTGGTGCTGCCATAATTTAATGCATTTGGGCGGCCCACTTCCTTACCTCAACCGGTCAACTCTCTATATTTTCACGTCATATTGTTATTGTTAAACTTAAAAAAAAGTCATGGCTAACTAAACTCAAAGTTATAACCACATATTGGATTAAAACCTTAGGTTAAAAACATGAAGATTGAATAGTGAAATAAGTGATTCTAGTGCAAAAGAAGTATTTGACGCCAACAGACTTGACTGAAACTGTTAATAATGCACAAAACATTTAGTCATTTCCTCGCTAAGGTGGGATGAAAAAATTATTTATTCATTTAGGTATTTAATATTTATTGCACAGTAACAAAAATAATGTACAAACGGAATGCTTAATGCTAGGGCGCATTTTCTACGAGCTACCCGCTGAGTAGGACATTTAAATGTTATGTAGGCAAATATAAACAGTAGAAACTAACATAATTTTGAAACCAAATAATGTGTGAAAAGTTTGAAAATACTATTATTATGAACACGTTGTTAAATACTATATAAAAAATATATTTGAATACGTAATAAATAAAATATATACTTTTATAACTATAATTATAAATATAATACATATACAAGAACAAAATTAAAAAATTTTGATTAACCCCCGACTACCTTAGATTTGTTATCTGTACAACATTCTACTAGTCAAGCCCTTTCATTTGATACCCATATTAAGGGAATTGTGAAAAAGGAAATGTAATTCGCCATTTTGTGGTAGCGGCCATCTTGGATTTGAAATTTGTCATAGTGCAAAGTATTCTACTAATCAAGCCCTTTCATTTGATACCCATATTGAGGTAGTAGTGAAAAATATTATATAATTCGCCATTTTGTGGTGGCGGCCATCTTGAATTTGAAATTTGTTATAGCGTTTAGTACTCTGCTAGTCAAGCCCTTTCATTTGATACCCATATTGAGGTAGGTTGTGAAGAAATATTTTGTCCGCCATTTTGTGGAGGCGGCCATTTTGAATCGATATTAACCAAACATAGCTAAGAACACCCGCACGGATATTAACTTTCAAATAAAAAAAACTGCATCGAAATCGGCCCATCCGTTTGAGCTCTACGGTGCCACAGACAGACACACACACAGACAGACAGACAGACAGACAGACAGACATCGACGTCAAACTTATAACACCCCTTTTTTTTGTCGGGGGTTAAAAAATACACATAAGTACTAAAAAAGAACATATGTAGGTATAGATAGCTTATTAAAGATGAGTAACTAACTAAGATGATGGTTCCTTCAAATAGTGCTCCCGTACATGCCTTTTGAAAGTATCTTTGGACGGAGCTTGACGAATACCCAGAGGGAGCTCATTCCAGAGTCGGAGCGCTGCGACTCTAAATGACTCACTAGCAAATGAAGTGCTATGGCTAGGGCAATTTAAGCGCAAGACTCTACTGCCCCTTGAAGGGTTGATCCGAGTATCAGAAAAATAAGACACGAATTCTTTGAGATATGTAGGAGTCTTAAGATCATTTAAAATTGAATACAGCAAGCCGAGGATCCTTGCGTGACGTCTCTCCCTAATCTTAAGCCATTTAAGTTTAGCACGGTACTCTGATACATGATCATATTTCTTAAGCCCAAAGATGAAGCGTATGCAAGTGTTTAGCAGTCGTTCTAGCTTATTAAGCAGCTCTTCAGTCAAATCAAGGTAAGAAATGTCGGCGTAGTCGATAATTGGCAAGAGAAGACTATTTACCAATGCAATTTTTGTTTTGATGGGTAAGAAATTTTTAAGTCGAATTACTGAATGCAGAGAAGCATAGAATTTGCGGGAAACTTCCGTTATCTGAGGTCTCCAGGGGGTCTACCGCCTAACGCTACTGCTTTCGGCTATGCTTTGATTTGTGACGTCATCTGTCAATTTGGTACCGCCGATGAAAGCCGAAAACAACATCTGCTTTCCGTAAAGCCGAAAGCAGATGAATGAACGAAACTCATACATTTGCACTGAAATAGCGATCGCCTAATTTTTATCTGCTTTCAAGCAAAGCATTTTCTGCTTTCAAGTAATGTCATGAAGACATGGCCAAATTCGATGCTGCTTTGCGATTGCTGTAGTGTAATTTTCTAGTATTTTCGTAATTAAAATGGCTTGTTAAGATAGATAATTGTGTGGTGAATATATACAATTGCGGGAACACTGATAACTTACCAAGATTCGTCATAGAAACGGTGATTTTACTAAAAATAAGTAAATCACAGAATTTTACACTTTGGAAGGGCATAATTCCCTCTTGCATCTTTCCCGAAACACGGGACATCAAACTTCAGATACAGGTAAGCAGGAACTTATAATGATACCTACCTTTTTTGTTTTGATAATAATACCTAGCTTTATTTATTATCATTTGCGATTTAATAGGTACTTACGTTCACAAATTGTCTCAGAAACTGGCTAAGTTACTACTATGAATTATTATTTTAAACATTCTGAACTGCTTGAGATCAATATTATTGTAAGAGGCTTGTTATCAGTCTCAGTACAGTACATTAATCATATTTTGATGGTAGGTATTGAATATAAAACTCAATTATAAAAGACATGTACTTATACAAAATTAAACATGCAGAATGTGCTTCAAAATAATAATTAGCAAGTATTAGATTCCATATTATAAACCTACATAGGTAATTTATGAACCAGCCACCTGATATTACCTCTTACTAATATCATAAATGTGAAAGATTGTTTTGTGTTTGTTGCTTAATCTCTTTGGGGTGTCTGAACAGATCATATGAAAATATAGAAATGTAGGTACATGCTGCTAGTCATGTAATGAAATGTTAATATTTCATATCAATATAATTAAACTTTGTTTTTGTTTTAGGAGTTACAAGAAATATTGACTGCTGGCTCCCATAGCTTACAAGAAAACAATAAGTCGTCTCAGAAGAGTACCCAACCCCAAGTCAACAACCCTATAGAACTGTTAAAAATTATTGAGAATAAATACACGCACATTTCTTTTGTGTTATGATTCCTTATTTCTTAATCTGGATGGGAAATAGAAAACCTTTGCCTAAGTTATCCTACGACCAAAGAACACACATGATCTTCAGTTTGAATAGCTAGTCTGGCTGGCCTAACTGATAGTAAGTGTGCCAAGCCACTGCCGTAGACCAAGCGAACCCATGGGTTGAGAGCTCGATCCCACCCAGTGCAAATATTTGTGTGACGAATACAAATGTTTGTACTATGGCTGGGCGTTTTCTATGTGAGAAAATAAGTATGTATTATTATATCAGCTATCTGGCTGCCACAGTACAGGCTTTGCTTAGTTTGGGGCTAGGTGTTGTGTGTGAAATGTCCACCACCACCAATAATAGATTGATGTATAAATTGGACACTTATGCATTGTAAGGACAAAGTACTTTGACTTTAGAAAACCTTGTTATTGTTACATCTCAAGGTGTCAGTTATGTATTATTAGGACTCTTTGGAGACACCTGGGGCACACCACTTTTGAGTGAAGTACAGTACTAGGCAGTGATTTATTTACTCTACCTGTTCAATAGTTGTATGGTTGCTACCATCATGCATTATCTCAGCTCAATCATCTGCTGCATGAATCTACACATAAAAATCAATATGTGTAGATTCATGGATCATTAATAAATCATTACATTGGTGTGCTACACTAAAATTCTCATTTAGGATCCAAAAAATTAATTAAAACACAATATTTATTGTTGATGCAACAGATACATTTAATTTTCAATACTTTTTACATCACACTCTAGTAAATAACTAAAGGTTCTTCGACAATCACTCTTCAAGCTTCGTTTTAATCAATCAGCGACATCACTTCAGGAATGCGTTTTGTAAGTTGAAATGGTCTCAGAGACGCTTGATATATCAGCCACTGCAACCATGATGCATAACAATAGATATATCTGAAACAAAGCACTTTTATTTTAACATGTAACTTATTGATGCCATTTATTATATTTGTATATATATATTGGTAGGACTTCGCTAAGTCTCCCTGAGGAAATCAACACCATTGCCTGTTTTACTACAGCCATGCAGTAATGTGCAAACAGTATCAGAATCCTTTATTACTTATAAGTTCACTGAGTATCACTTTGAAAGATATAGTGTCCATAGAAATCACAGGGCCTAGAGATAATCATCTAATCATAAGCTGTGGGTCGTGGGTTTGATCCCCACCCAGTGTAAATGTTTGTGTGATGAATAAAAATATTTGTACTGATCCTGGGTGTTTTCTATGTATAATAAGTATGTATTTAAAATATATAACTATTATATCAGCTATCTGGCTTCCATAGTACAAGCTTTGCTTAGTTTGGGGTCAGATGGTGTTGTATGTGAAATGTCCACCAACATTTAATTTCTCTATGTGCGCAGCGTAGCTAATGATTTCGACTCTAATAGGACTCTATAGGTTTCCAATAGGTTTGTGACACTGTGCTGTTTTAGGCATGTGTGTTGCTTACCAAGTGGTACATGTCCTGCTGCTCTTCCCACCACTTCTATAAAACACACACAGTCCGCCTGAGCCGCCGTCTCGATAAACATTATATCTATACTTACTAAAATTATAAAACATGGGCAGCCCAATTTATGCGCGTCTCCTGCAGGGACTCTGCGCCTTCACATGACATGACAGAGTTTACATCAGCTCTTAGAAAAATACTCTAAAGTGGTGGAAGCGGGATTCGAATCCACAACCTCACGAAATGTGAAAACAAGCTTATAATTATTAGCAACGATAGACACTATTCAAATTTGCCTATTATCATTACATACATCTTAAAATAGAGTACCTATTCAAATACTTTTTATTGTCATCGCCGAAGTCCTTTTGTAGGGAATCACTAGTGAACTAACAAATAATATATTCGATATTCATATTATGTTTTCATTGTTTTACATAAATTTAATTGTAAATGTTTAACTCAGATAGAGGTTATTTAAATTTTAAAATGTAAACAATATTTTACATATTTACAATATCAATTATCAATGCTGCCAGCCAATATATCTAAAAATGCTAGGGTTGCGTGGATATTTTAATATTACAATTAACTTTTCAATTAACTTAATAGGTAACTTGTAACACTTTCTTGTGTAAAAGACTTCATTTAAAACAAAAGGTTTCATTAAATTTGAGAAATAACGATGATTTCCTATCAATTACGGATATTTGAGGTTTACATAAAGTATTACAATTTAACCTAGGCAGAAATTTAAATATAAGGTTGGAACACTTCGATTATTTGTCAAATATCGCGTTCCGTTTTTTTGTTTTTTCCTGTCTTCGGTTAATCGTAACGCTGATAATGCTCTTCTGATAATTACCTAAATAAATGAATAATAAATGTAAATAAAACAGAGTTATAGCAATTTAAGTAATTTGAAATACCTTTTGACGTTTTAACTGTTGATGAAACTTATAAAATATTTTCGCATTGACTAGTCTCACGAAACCGATTACGTGGTGTTGAAACGTAATTAGGTGAACGCATTTCTTCACTTATTTTTAATCTGTCAATGCACGAGCAATTTTTGAAAGAAGATATCGATAGGCGATCGCTCTGAAATGAAAGCATGACAGGACAAATGCTATGAAGACAGCTCATGCTTTCCGTCTGCTTTAGAGTTAGGCGGTAGACCCCCTGGGGGTCTACCGCCTAACGCTACTGCTTTCGGCTATGCTTTGATTTGTGACGTCATCTGTCAATTTGGTACCGCCGATGAAAGCCGAAAACAACATCTGCTTTCCGTAAAGCCGAAAGCAGATGAATGAACGAAACTCATACATTTGCACTGAAATAGCGACCGCCTAATTTTTATCTGCTTTCAAGCAAAGCATTTTCTGCTTTCAAGTAATGTCATGAAGACATGGCCAAATTCGATGCTGCTTTGCGATTGCTGTAGTGTAATTTTCTAGTATTTTCGTAATTAAACTGGCTTGTCAAGATAGATAATTGTGTGGTGAATATATACAATTGCGGGAACACTGATAACTTCCCAAGATTCGTCATAGAAACGGTGATTTTACTAAAAATAAGTAAATCACAGAATTTACACTTTGGGGAAGGGCATAATTCCCTCTGGCATCTTTCCCGAAAAACGGGACATCAAACTTGAGATAAAGGTAAGCAGGAACTTACAATTATACCTACCTTTTTTTGTTTTGATAATAATACCTAGCTTTATTTATTATCATTTGCGATTTAAAGGTAGGTACTTACGTTCACAAATTGTCTCAGAAACTGGCCAAGTTACTACTATGAATTATTATTTTAAACATTCTGAACTGCTTGAGATCAATATTATTGTGAGAGGCTTGTTATCAGTCTCAGTACAGTACATTAATCATATTTTGATGGTAGGTATTGAATATAAAACTCCAATTATAAAAGACATGTACTTATACAAAATTAAACATGCAGAATGTGCTTCAAAATAATAATTAGCAAGTATTAGATTCCATATTATAAACCTACATAGGTAATTCATGAACCAGCCACCTAATATTACCTCTTACTAATATCATAAATGTGAAAGATTCTTTTGTGTTTGTTGCTTAATCTCTTTGGGGTGTCTGAACAGATCATATGAAAATATAGAAATGTAGGTACATGCTGCTAGTCATGTAATGAAATGTTAATATTTCATATCAATATTATTAAACTTTGTTTTTGTTTTAGGAGTTACAAGAAATATTGACTGCTGGCTGCTCCCATAGCTTACAAGAAAACAATAAGTCGTCTCAGAAGAGTACCCAACCCCAAGTCAACAACCCCATAGAACTGTTAAAAATTATTGAGAATAAATACACGCATTTCTTCTTTGTTATGATGATTCCTTATAATCTGGATGGGGAAATAGAAAACCTTTGCCTAAGTTATCCTACGACCAAAGAACACACATGATCTTCAGTTTGAATAGCTAGACTGGCTGGCCTAACTGATAGTAAGTGTGCCAAGCCACTGCTGTAGACCAAGCGAACCCATGGGTTGAGAGCTCGATCCCCACCCAGTGCAAATATTTGTGTGACAAATACAAATGTTTGTACTATGGCTGGGCGTTTTCTATGTGAGAAAATAAGTATGTATTATTATATCAGCTATCTGGCTGCCACAGTACAGGCTTTGCTTAGTTTGGGGCTAGAAGGTGTTGTGTGTGAAATGTCCACCACCACCAATAATAGATTGATGTATAAATTGGACACTTATGCATTGTAAGGACATAAAGTACTTTGACTTTAGAAAACCTTGTTATTGTTACATCTCAAGGTGTCAGTTGTGTATTATTAGGACTCTTTGGAGACACCTGGGGCACACCACTTTTGAGTGAAGTACAGTACTAGGCAGTGATTTATTTACTCTTCCTGTTCAATAGTTGTATGGTTGCTACCATCATGCATTATCTCAGCTCAATCATCTGCTGCATGAATCTACACATAAATATCAATATGTGTAGATTCATGGATCATTAATAAATCATTACATTGGTGTGCTACACTAAAATTCTCATTTAGGATCCAAAAAATTAATTAAAACACAATATTTATTGTTGATGCAACAGATATATTTAATTTTCAATACTTTTTACATCACACTCTTGTAAATAACTATAGGTTCTTCGACAATCACTCTTCAAGCTTCGTTTTAATCAATCAGCGACATCACTTCAGGAATGTGTTTTGTAAGTTGAAATGGTCTCAGAGAAGCTTGATATATCAGCCACTGCAACCATGATGCATAACAATTGATATATCTGAAACAAAGCACTTATATTTTAACATGCAACTTATTGATGCCATTTATTATATTTGTATATATATATTGGTAGGACTTTGCTAAGTCTCCCTGAGGAAATCAACACCATTGCATGTTTTTCTACAGCCATGCAGTAATGCGCAAACAGAATCAGAATCCTTTATTACTTATAAGTTCACTGAGTATCACTTTGAAAGATATAGTGTCCATAGAAATCACAGGGCCTAGAGATAATCATCTAATCATAAGCTGTGGGTCGTGGGTTTGATCCCCACCCAGTGTAAATGTTTGTGTGATGAATAAAAATATTTGTACTGATCCTGGGTGTTTTCTATGTATAATAAGTATGTATTTAAAAATATATATCTATTATATCAGCTATCTGGCTTCCATAGTACAAGCTTTGCTTAGTTTGGGGTCAGATGGTGTTGTATGTGAAATGTCCACCAACATTTAATTTCTCTATGTGCGCAGCGTAGCTAATGATTTCGACTCTAATAGGACTCTATAGGTTTCCAATAGGTTTGTGACACTGTGCTGTTATAGGCATGTGTGTTGCTTACCAAGTGGTACATGTCCTGCTGCTCTTCCCACCACTTCTATAAAACACACCAGTCCGCCTGAGCCGCCGTCTCGATAAACATTATATCTATACTAAAATTATAAAACATGGGCAGCCCAATTTATGCGCGTCTCCTGCAGGGACTCTGCGCCTTCACATGACATGACAGACTTTACATCAGCTCTTAGAAAAATACTCTAAAGTGGTGGAAGCGGGATTCGAATTCACAACCTCACGAAATGTGAAAACAAGCTTATAATTATTAGCAACGATAGACACTATTCAAATTTGCCTATTATCATTACATACATCATAAAATAAAGTATTCAAATACTTTTTATTGTCATCGCCGAAGTCCTTTTGTAGGTAATCTACTAGTGATCAAACTGCATGACTAAAAACTAACTAACAAATAATATATTCGATATTCATATTATGTTTTCATTGTTTTACATAAATTAAATTGTAAATGTTTAACTCAGATGGAGGTTATTTAACATGTAAATGTAAACAATATTTTACATATTTACAAAATCAATTATCAATGCTGCCAGCCAATATATCTAAAAAATGCTAGGGTTGCGTGGATGCGTGGATATTTTTAATATTACAATTAACTTTTCAATTAACTTAATAGGTAACTTGTAACACTTTCTTGTGTAGAAAACTTCATTTAAAACAAAAGGTTTCATTAAATTTGAGAAATAACGATTATTTCGTATCAATTACGGATATTTGAGGTTTACATAAAGTAATACAATTTAACCTAGGCAGAAATTTAAATATAAGGTGGGAACACTTCGATTATTTGTCAAATATCGCGTTCCGTTTTTTGTTTTTTCCTATCTTCGGTTAATCGTAACGCTGATAATTCTCTTCTGATAATTACCTAAATAAATGAATAATAAATGTAAATAAAACAGAGTTATAGCAATTTAGGTAATTTAAAATACCTTTTGACGTTTTAACTGTTGATGAAACTTATAAAATATTTTCGCATTGACTAGTCTCACGAAACCGATTACGTGGTGTTGAAACGTAATTAGGTGAACGCATTTCTTCACTTATTTTTAATCTGTCAACGCACGAGCAATTTTTGAAAGAAGATATAGTTAGGCGATCGCTCTGAAATGAAAGCATGACAGGACAAATGCTATGAAGACAGCTCATGCTTTCCGTCTGCTTTAGAGTTAGGCGGTAGACCCCCAGGTATGATTTGAATCAATTAAGATTCCTAGATCTTTAACAGTGGTGGAAAAAGGAATTACGCAGCTATTGTATTTCAGAGGCGTGACGGTGGTGAGATTAACACTACTGAGGCGACGTGAGCTCCCCACTATGATAGCTTGACATTTACTCGGATTGACTGGGACACCGAAACTCGAATACCATGATAACAGCTGAAGAAGGTTCGCATTTAGGGTAGCGATAGCTGATTCCAGTTCCTGTATATCGGTATGGACGTACAGCTGGAGATCATCCGCGTAGAAATGGTAACGACAAGTTAATAAGATGGAGAGCATATCAATGAACGACGAAAAAAGCAATGGTGACAAAATACCACCCTGTGGGACTCCCGCAGTTAACTTACACCAGTCGGATAGTGATTGATTGGCTCGAATCGCCTGCTGCCGACCCCCCAAATACGAAGCAAACCAGGAAACTGCAGTATCCGAGAAACCCATACGACGTAAAACACCTAGTAGCAGATCATGGTCGACAACATTGAACGCATTGCTAAAATCAATCAGCACAAGGACAGTAACCTGGCCATTGTCCATAGCCTGTCGGATGTCTTCAGTGACCTTCAATAAGGCATTGGTAGTGCCTATGTCCTAATCTGAAACCAGACTGGTTAGGATTTAGTAACTGAGCTTTACACATTAATTCAGTTACTTGCTTGAACAACTGATTCAATTACCTTTGAAAGAAATGGCAGTATGGAGATTGGCCGAAACTGACTAGGTAATTCAGCATTATTAACCTTGGGAAGTGGAATAATGTGAGCTTTACTCCATTGGTGTGGAAATTGACCATTATTTAGTGAGAAGTTATAATGTGCGTAAGGGCTGGGAGGATGTGCCTCAAAATGTACGACAACATACTGCGACCGATATCATCACAACCAATAGCTTTAGATTTTAGACTAAGAAAAGTTTTGTGGATAAAATCTTGACTGACAGGAGAAAAGTTGAAAGAGTCTGCACTCAGCGATGGTGCTTCAGCAATTACTTTAAGAGTATTGACTTTAGTGTCAGCGTCAAGGGTATCACAGGAAGCGAAATGGTTGTTAAGGATATTTAACTCGAAAGGGACCTCGCACCCGGGCGATTTAATTTTGCCCACACCGATTGATCGGAGAAATTTCCAGATTCCACCCGGGCTGGAGGATTCAATTTGGTTAGCTATGTAATATCGTTTGGCATTGCGGCACAAAAGGTTACAACGATTCCTTAGTCTCTTATATTGGTCCCAGTTTAGCTCCGATCGGTCTTATTTAAACTTGCGAAACGCACTATTCCTCTTTGCCATAGCTTTCCGGATAGAATCAGACATCCAAGGGGAAGCTCTATGTCTAATTCTCACCGTACGGGTTGGAGCGTGATGGTCGAAGAGGCTAATAATTTTCGACGACAAGAAATCTATCTTCTCGTCGATAGTGTTACGTGATACAATCTCCATCCAGTTTACATCATCAGCGTCCCGATCCAGTTGATCCAGATCCATGCGGGCAAATTTGCCGCATCACCACCGGTTTCGGTTTGGGGGTGTGAATTCTAATCGACCCATAGATCAGGTCATGGTGAGAAATACCAGGAACTTCCATTTGGCCATGCGTGGATAACAAATTCTCATCAGAGGCAATGATCAGGTCTAGCAGTGTGTCATTTGTGCGAGTGTGGTGTGTAGGAGATAGTTGAATAAGTTTAAGGTCAGAGGATTCGACTAGTGCCCTTAGCTTTTGAGCACGGATGTCATTTTTGAGTAGGCACGTATTAAATTCACCCATAACCACAATCTTGTCATAATCTAATAATAAGGTATCCAAAACGTTTTCAAGGTCGGCAAAGTAATTGATTTTATCGTTATGACTGTACGCTACACCAAGAAGAAGCTTCTGCCCCAGATTGATTTCGATAAAAAGATATTCCAGGGACCGACTATAAGTGGATGGAGACTGTAAAACAATTTTATGAGGGATGTGGCTCTTTAAGTAGATGGCTACACCTCCACCACCTTTGCCAACTCGATCATTGCGAATCAGGATGTTATTGGGCAGTGGGAATAAGTGGGAGGGCAGTGTCGGCTTGAGCCAGCTCTCTGAAACAAGCACCGCATGAATGTTGTCTGAAGATAACGTATCCAGGATCACTATAATGCGCATTAATACTTTGGGCATTAATATGACAGACGTTAAAATTTTTGGCAAAGGAAGAAAAAGCTTGATGAAGAAGTTGCGCAGGGAGCCATCATCGGATGAACTTGTAGTATCAAAATAATCATTAAAAAACATTAATATAAATATTTACAAATAAATATAGACAAAAACTAAATTTAAAAAAGATATATGAAAAACAAAAAGCAATTAAAAATCAAACTAAATTAACTAACACTCTACCTATACTAATTAAACTAATTATTATCTTAAAGCTATCTGGTATAATAAAGTAACATTACGTAGATTACAGGATTCATTTAGGACGAGAAAGAAAAAAAAATATGACAAAATAAAAATTAAAAATGGCACAAATGCGTTTCAGTTAGAGATCATTACTACATAAAACTGCCAAAGTATTAACTACAATTCATAAAAAACCGAAAAAACGCAAATGCTTGCACATGTGCCATGCCATCTTAACAAAAACCTTTTCATTGCAGCTGTCAAAGTCAGTGGCAAAATAAACAAACATGAATCAAAAATATAATCGAAATATCTGGCACACCACTGAAGACTTACGGAAAAAACAGGCACTAAATTTGACAGCTCCGCCTGCTCCGCCATAACCGCCATATTGCCTTTTGTTCGTAGTGCTTGTAAAGAGGAGAGGAGGTTGTGGATTTTTTATTGTTTTTTAACCGACTTCAAAAAAGGAGGTTTCTCAATTCGACCGTATGTATGTTTTTTTTTTTATGTGTTCGCGGATAACTTCGTCGTTTATGAACCGATTTTGATGATTCTTTTTTTGTTGTAAAGGAGATATTCCAAGGATGGTACCATGATAAGGAAACCAGGATCTGATGATGGTATCCTAGAGAAATCGAGGATAACTTTCGAAAATTGTAAAGATGACTAGTGCGTTAGTTAAGTTTTTTGCTTGAGCATTTTAAAGCAGTATAGTTTAAAGATGGTCTGGAGTCGATCTGATGAGGGAACGGGAAGACGGTCGAGGGAACTCCTCGACGGTACATAGTAGTTACCTTGTGTTTGGGCTCGATGAATTTGTATTGATGAGAACTTTTTACATAGATGGGTTGTGACTGTCATTAGTGGTCTGATGATGAAGATAAAGGACAGTCAAGGGAATTTCTTAACGGCTTACAGGAACTACCCAGTGTTTGGGTTTAATTCATGTATTGAGATCTCAACACGAAATCGTGTAAATGCATTAGTGAAAACTTGTTTAGCACTAAAAGGGTAAAATAAACTATTTTTACAAAAAAAAAACCGACTTCAACACCACAAATAGGCACTCAAAGCGAAAAATAATTTAATATAGGTAATTATTATAACCGCTACTCACTCATCTATATGATATGAAGTAGGTGCCAGCCAAATCTAACAGGTAGTAGATAGATACTACTTAGCTATGCCTACTTACTTACTACCTCGTACATAGTATATCTACTAACTTTTTAACTAGCCTGGCACCGACTTCATATGGATGAGTGAGTAGCGGTTATAATAATTACCTATATTCAATTATTTTTCGCTTTTGAGTGCCTATTTGTGGTGTTGAAGTCGGTTTAATTTTTTGTAAAAAATAGTTTATTGTTGAAATATCCGTGAAAATGCAGCGAAAAGTGCAGCTCGTGAACTAATTCTTAAAGTGAAAGAATTTTGTGAATTAGAAAAGATGAAAAAATATTTTTTGATCCCGCTAAATAATGTGCAGATGAGAGTCGCCATGACAGGTAAATATCAGGGATGCCATAGCTGCTTGTTTTTGCCTAATTGATGAATACGATATAATTTTATGTAACCTTGTCTGATTGACGATATCTTCAGTGTTTCTATATTATTCTTATTTCTACGATATCTTCTTATTCTTAATTGTGATTGAAAATATACCAAAACTTACCTTGATGTTTTATTTATTTCAGGCGTTTCCGTAAAGACAGTGTATCGTATGAAGGACAAGTAGCGGCAAGCAAATCGAAGAAAATAGTTACCCCCGGGAAAAGACGACCGCAATCGAAAAAGATTAATTTGGACGATTTCGACCTCTGTGCGATACACCAAAAAAATCCATGCATTCTATGTGGTTAAAAAAGAATTGCCAACGGTAAGCAAGCTAGTTTTGGAACTTAAAGAATATATAAACTTTCAAGGAAGCAATACAACAATGCGAAGAATATTTCTGAATATTCAGAAGACTGGCACAAACATTCAATGCGATCATGTCAAGAATATTGAAGATGAGTACTTCAAAAATGACGGACTCATCAATGTGGAAATAGAAAGATTTATAATTTGTACAGAAAATGATAGCGACACTGAATCGGATCATGATAGTGACTTAATTGATACGAGTGACAGCGATTGCGATATGACTGGTATAAAACCATTATGCGCAGTAGATCACAATTATTGAAAAAATATACAATAAATGAAAAATAAATAGATACAGAACGTTTGTTTTATTTTATCGTTTAAATAGTTCGTTAGGCTATTGTCTGATATAACTTCATGGGTAGAACTAATATTTTACTAGCATTTTACAATTCCTAACTTTAGTTTTGAAGCATAAGCAGAAAATGAGTAATTTTATCATAAGTTACTGGCAACATTTAGTTACGCGCTAACAGCGCCGCGTCTATCGGACTTGAATGGTGGCGCTGACTCTACGTAGATTACAGGATTCATTTAGGACGAGAAAAAAAAACAAAATAAAAATTTAAAATGCCACAATTTCGTTTCAGTTGGAGATCATTACTTTAAAATCACACATCACAATCAAATGTTTTTTCTCCAGTATCTGTTAATTTATGTCTTTTCAAGTTGCGTGCTTCCGATGCTCTATATTCAAATGGTTTTTCTCGAGTATGTGTTAATTTATGTATTTTCAAGTTGCCTGCTTCCGATGCTCTATAATCACACACATCACATTCAAATGGTTTTTCTCCAGTATGTCTTAACTTATGTCTTTTCAAGTTGGCTACTCCCAATGCTCTAAAATCACACATATCACATTGAACTAGTTTTTCCCCAGTATGTATTAATTTGTGTCTTTTCAAGGAAGGTGCTTTCAATGCTCTAAAATCACAGATATCACATTCAACTGGTTTTTCTCCAGTACCTATGTGTTAATTTATGTCTTTTCAAGTTACCTGCTTCCGATGCTCTAAAATCACATATATCACATTCAAATGGTTTTTCTCCAGTATGTGTTAATTTATGTCTTTTCAAGTTACCTGCTTCCGATGCTCTAAAATCACATATATCACATTCAAATGGTTTTTCTCCAGTATGTGTTAATTTATGTCTTTTCAAGTTGCCTGCTTCCGATGCTCTATGATCACACACATCACATTGAAATGGTTTTTCTCCAGTATGTCTTAATTTATGTCTTTTCAAGTTGCTTGCTTCCGATGCTCTATATTCACACATATCACATTCAAATGGTTTTTCTCCAGTATGTCTTAATTTATGTCTTTTCAAGTTGGCTACTCCCAATGCTCTAAAATCACACATATCACATTCAAATGGTTTTTCTCCAGTATGTATTAATTTGTGTCTTTTCAAGGAAGCTGCTGTCAATGCTCTATAATCACAGATATCACATTCAACTGAATTTTCTCCAGTATGTCTTAATTTATGTCTTTTCAAGTTGGTTACTCGCAATGCTCTAAAATCACACATATCACATTCGAATGGTTTTTCTCCAGTATGTATTAATTTATGTCTTTTCAAATTGCCTGCTCCCGATGCTCTAAAATCACATATATCACACTTAAATGGTTTTTCTCCAGTATGTCTTAATTTATGTCTTTTCAAGTTACCTGCTACCGATGCTCTATAATCACACACATCACATTCAAATGGTTTTTCTCCAGTATGACTTAATTTGTGTATCCTTAAGTTGCCTGCTTCCGAAGCTCTATAATCACACACATCACATTGAAATGGTTTTTCTCCAGTATGTCTTAATTTATGTCTTTTCAAGTGGCCTGCTTCCGATGCTCTATAATCACACATATCACATTCAAATGATTTTTCTCCAGTGTGTCTTAATTTATGTCTTTTCAAGTTGGCTACTCCCAATGCTCTAAAATCACACATATCACATTCAAATGGTTTTTCTCCAGTATGTATTAGTTTGTGTCTTTTCAAGGAAGCTGCTTTCAATGCTCTATAATCACAGATATCACATTCAAATGGTTTTTCTCCAGTATGTGTTAATTTGTGTTTTTTTAATGCGTCTGCTTGTGATGCTTTATAATCACACATGTCACATTCAAATGGTTGTTCTCCAGCATGTATTAGTTTATGTCTTCTTAGGTTGGCAGGCTGTGATGCCCTATAATCACAAATACAAGATCTAAATGGTTTTTCCCAATAAGTAACATGTTTTTTTGAAGTGAAACTTCTTTATCGGCGTTGGAAAAAAATTTACCGTCACATTTTTCGGAGTAGGGATAGCATGTCGCTTAAGCGAAATAACAAAAATGAAAAAATGTAGTTTAAATGTAATTTATTGTAGAAATGCTGTAATAATCTTAGTAGCAAAAAGGTAAAGTGAAATAATTGTATTATTTGTATTCATGTCTATGATAATAAAATCCTTTTGTTTAAACTTTATCTAATTTAACTTTATTTAACCAATTTCTAGAAAGTTGCATGTAGATCATTTTTCGAAAAATAAGGCCATAAAGAAGTTTCACTTCTTACGTGTGTACACTAGTACACGCACACATTTTTTTGTTTAACATTTCGACTTACACCAACATAGTTAAACAAAACAACAGAAAGCCCACAATACTCATGCAATCTTCCCTACCTAATCGTGTGGATGGCACAAATAATATGTGATTTAATCTCTATTCTTGCTACCTTTCTCCCTTTACAACGCTACTGTAACCGCTAACCACAGAGCTTGATTCAAATCAAACCACATCATCAACCTTGCACATGACAACTGTTTATTTTCAATTTCAGCTGCCAATCGACAACTGGTGAACTGCAGTACTGAACAAACTACGTTTACTTTGTCTTCACATTGATCTACTATTATTCCAAAATGTCGAGCAAACCTGAGCCAATGGATACAGCAGATATCACGGCAGAATTTTTGCTAATTGATAATTCTAGCAAAGATGAGAGCATGCATGCAGCTGTAAATCCTCTGGCTTTAGAACAGGAACACAATCACACAGCGGCTGCCGTCATAACATCATCATTCAGTCGTGTAAAATTACAATGTGATGGCACACATGATTACCATAAAACAACCGAACAACTTTTGTTAAAAGTTCCACAACAGAGTATTCTTTGCAACGAGTTACCACTTCACTGGAAGTAGGTCACTTTCAGAGTACGTACTTATTTTTCTCTTCCATTGGAAATGTATCAGCTCAACCAGATCCGATGATCAGACGCTAGGACGTATGGTTGAGCCAAACATCCAAATATCCAAACATCCTTATAATAACATTTATTATATTAGTGCAGTGTTGTTCGTTGTTCCTGACAAATTTAGGGCTGCCGTATTCTAATTCTAAAATTGTCGGATTTTTAGGGAAATCTAAGAAAATTGCCGTATTTGACAAAATGTTTATTTAGAAGGTTAAAATAATAAAAAATATACAAGTGATGTATGTACGAGTACTATGCGTGTACTACTTTTAAACTAACTTATTTGAATGCAGCGAGCATTATGGGCACTTTTGCGCCGGGAGTAGTTAAGGAGATGTTTATTCGGAGATTAGTTATATTTATCCTTTCATGGGTTGCCTGGAAGAAATAGCTTTAAGCGATAAGTCCGCCAATTACTCTGTAACTTTATTCATTTGTCCTGTAATGCTATTATTGTTAAGACCTATTTTTAAGATTTGTAGTTGTAATAAAGTGTTACATCATTATGCAGTCATTTAATCATCTTTCTTATTATTAGTTAATAATTTTTAACTATTTGTTATTTCAAATTATTATACATATATTTTTTACTTAAATATTATCTAGTATATTTATTTTATTCTTCGCCATATAGGTTTTGGATAGTTTCTAGAATTTTTGATTCTGTCGCATGTAGAGCATACTGTTTTTTATCTTTCATTTTATGATTCATTTCGTTTGGTACTTGAAATTGTGTACAATTACCGTGATTACCGGATTGCTTGCCTGGCTAGAAGAGTTCCATTAATAGTTGGAGTTAATAATTTATTTCGAAGTCTCGTTTTTATATTATTTACTTCACTGAAGTTACGCTCGCAATCTGCGTTCGAGTGTGACAAACATAATACAATCAAAGCAAAAAATGCTAATGTTTTTAGTTCGGTTCAATCACGGGTTTTAATCTAAAATGCATCAGTTTTCAGTGAGCTAATTTCATATAATGGTAATTTATTTACCACTGGTAGCATTCTCCATTCATCATCAATTTTTTGGAGTATTGACGATTCGTGGCAACTTTTGCATAAACGGTAAAATGGATGGACAAACGTTTCTTGTGTGATTATTAACTGCTTCTTCATGTGATAAATATTTTATAAGTTGGTGCGTTCCATTATACAAAATATTGTCTTATCTTAACTTTTGTCAATTACCGTATAATACGGTAATCAAAGAGCTGCCGTATACCGTATTTTTGATACTTAAGATGCCTGAAAACCGTATATTACGGCAATTACCGTATCAAGAACATCACTGTATTAGTGGAATTAGTAGTACCTAGGTAGGGAGTCTTTTTCAAAGTAACTTTTATATTTATACCTGGTACAAAATTAAGATCCTATGTAACGTGCGAACAGTACACAGTTACACACCAGTCACACCACATACCTAGTGTTTCCGCTTTAATAATTTCCTTTCCCTACGCCTCAATTAAGATTTCTCCTATTTTCCCCTCAAAAAATATTCTGGTAAACAGGATGAAGATTGAAAATATCAAGTTTTAAAATTGCAACCAATCTCAACATTTAATCTTTCATCCATCGAAAATCATATTATAAAAATCTGAAGTGGTTCATACCTCCCTCGTACCTCGTACGTAACACCCCAAAAAGCATGCGCGGTCCGAAGGGGACATGATAAAGAAAAATTCCCCCAATTCGTATATGATAAAAAAAAAAATCTAAAAAAAATAAAAAATTCTAATAGTACATAGACTATTTTTTAACGCGGGGAAACAAACTGGAACAGGAACTAAGCGGGTAAAATCGTAGGGCGCTACTAGCAAAGTATTACTCGATTTATTGTATTTATACTGGTGACCCCCCCAAAATCCGAGTTTGCGATTCAATCATTCAAATCCGAACATTGAATCAGTCAAACAGATGCAAAGGTTTGTGATTGTTGTCAATTTCTTTTAATTCCAACAGTTGGATCAATCCTATGCTTAAAATCTGCTAATCTAATTCTGTGCTTGAAAAGAACGGGAACAACCTCTGTTCATAAGTAAAATACATTGCACCATTGCATGTTGCGCCATTGTATCTTTTATACGGTAATTTCTGGGTATTACCGTACGAAAGAGTATAAATATTAGGTTTTACCCATGATTTCCCCTTTACATCGCTTTCCCCTTTTTATTCCCCCTGAACCCTAATTTCCCCACAAAAGGGGAAGTTCCCCTCATTGTGGAAACACTGCACATACCATCCAGCATATAACACACAGAACATACACAGATCACTATATACTAATAACCAACGATATTTAAGTGTTGTCATGTAAAAAGTTTGCAAAAAAATCCAGTATCTACTTTCGTTAGCCAGACTCTAGCCGGATCTCGGGGCCGTTTCCCGACGAGACAAAAATAGTTCTAACGTACGCACTAGATGGCGATAGTGTGGATTCAAAAAGATTAGTCTCTACCATAGACTCTCAAAAGTGTAATTACTTTGAAGGATTCTGCCGTCGCTACTGATAGCTGTCACACGGGAGTCGTGAATTTTGGTAGAAAGTACCTATTCAACAGTGCATATTTAGGCATTATTAGTGTGTACAACAACAACAGAAAAAAAATTGGTTGCCTGTAAAGTCGGTATACGGGCGAAAGTTTTACGTGACAACGACTTTGAGTGGTAAAATAATTTTACGGAAGGGACGCGTGCCTTTCACTTTTTATGTCTGTCTCTCTCGCTCTTAGTCGCGCTAACCATGCCCGAGTGGAAGGGAGGCGTGCCTCTCACTCGTTCTCGTTGTGAGCGCATAACGTGAGCGGAGCGTAACGCAGTTTCTTGAAGTGTCACCCGGCAAACCAATTTATAAGACGTTGTCACGTCAAAAGTGACAAGAAATAGCGCCGGAGAACTGCATTAGTTACGATTAACTGGTGACGACAGTCGTGCATTGTGATAAGTAAAATTCCTTTACATTGCTCTTAAACACGTTTAAAGACTGCGACTGTCTTATAGAAGCCGGTAAAGCATTCCACAAGCGAACAGCATTGACGGAAAAAGAATCTTCATAAAAAGATGTTCTGTGTGATGGAGTGACGAGGTAAAGCGCTACTGCCGCTCTCAGAGGACGGGGACGTGAAATTTCATGATAATAGGTAAAACGCTTCTTAAGGTACGTCGGGGAGGCAGGATTAAACAGACTGGTATACAAAAATGACAGAATGTGAGCATTTCTGCGAAGGCGGATAGGAAGCCACTTGAGCTTAGTGCGAAATTGAGAAACGTGGTCATATTTCCGCAGACCAAAAATAAACCTTATTCAGAAATTTTGAAGGCGCTCAAGCTTGTTTAACTGTTCCTCTGTGAGATCCAGGTAACAAATGTCGGCATAGTCAAGGATAAGAAGAAGGAGAGATTGGACAAGCGCAATTTTGGTAGACGTTGGAAGAAAGTTGCGTAGTTTCATCAATGCCCCTGCCGCGGCATACAATTTTTTACTAGTAGCTTGAATCTGCGGACCCCAGCTCAAACAACGATCTATAGCAATACCCAGATTCTTGACAGCTTCCCCATTCCGTCCCAAATATAGATTGTATTCCTTCTATCCCTGGCCCTCTTTCATCAGCTCACAATTTAGATTCCCCTTTTACCCTTTCAGAACTTCAACTTACCCTAAATGGGCTGTCAGATTCTGCCCCTGGGGCTGATGGCATTCCATACTCATTTGGTAAAAATGCATCGGATATTTGCAAGGTATTCTTTTTTAATATAATCAACAACCTGTTTGAAAATGGTACAGTTCACCTCGCGTGGAAATCGCAGGTGATCATCCCTTTGCTGAAACCTGGCAAAAATCCTGCAGTCTCCGATAGCTATAGACCAATTGCTTTAACTTCGGCTCTAGCAAAGATTACAGAACATCTTAAAAAGGAATACCTTGTTGCAATCTTCCTAGATACTGAAGCTGCTTATGACAACGTCCTCCTTCCGATGCTCAGGAGAAAACTCTCACAGCTGAATATTCCTCCGACGCTGGTACGTCTCATATGCAACATGCTGACTGAAAGATTAATTCACATTAAGACCTGCAACTCAACAATGCCTGCTAGAAGAGTGTGGAGGGGTTTGCCCCAGGGTTCAGTTGTAAGCCCCATATTTTACAACCTGTATACCCATGACCTGAAACAGTCTGTTCTACCCTTCTGTGAAATGCTTCAGTATGCAGATGATGTAGTCTTATATTATTCAGGAAATTCACATGAGAAAGCTATTAGTCAACTTAACATCGCTCTGGAACATCTCATGGAATGGTTCCTTCCTCATGGCCTCAGCCTGTCTGCACGTAAATGCAAAGTAGTAGTCTTCACAAATAAAAGGACTATCCCTCCTTCTATCATCCAAGTCAATGAAGAAACTATCCCAGAAGACAACAAAGTTAAATTCTTGGGTATATGGTTGGACCGTAAGTTATCTGGTGTCCCCCATTATGAATATGTTAATAAAAAAGGTGAAAAGAACATCAACATCCTTAGGTCTCTGTCTAGTGTGTGGTGGGGTGCTCACCCTTTCACACAAAAACTGATGTACAATGTTCTTATATATAGTCACATGGATTATGGCTCTTTCCTTCTGGACCCCGGTAACAAAGCAGGTTTAAGTAAGTTGTATAAATTACAGGCTGTATCTATGAGAATTATTCTAGGCGCAATGAGGTCGTCGCCTATTAATGCGATGCAAGTGGAATGTGCGAACCCCCACTATCCCTTAGGCGACAATACCTATCCGACCGATTTTTCATTAAGTTGGCTTAACAAAATGATTATACTTTACTTCATAAACTTGAGTACCTGGCTTCAGTTTACCATCCAAACCGGTTATTTGACGATGATATTCCGTGTTTACTCCGTAGTTTCATGTTTGTTTCTCGTCTTTCATACCCACTTTTTCAAGCCTCCATCCTTCCCCTTTATTTTACGCCTTTTGATGCGTTGACTCTCCTGCCCAACAACGTCATATTGGACTTTGGGGTGGACAAGAATTCTGTTGAAGCCGATAAAACCTTTTTCTATAAAATTCAGTCCGAATATAATGACTGGACCAAAATCTTCACAGACGCTTCTAAATCCCCCTACTGTCTAGTTGGTGCCGCAGTATGGATTCCCTCTACTAGCATAATTTTAAGTTTCAAATGCCCGTCTGTGACTTCTGTTTTTACAGGAGAAGCAATTGCAATCCTAGAATCCCTATTATTCATCATATCCCATAATCTGAACAAGTCCATAATTTTAACAGACTCTAAAAGCTGCCTTCAAACAATACTTTCAAACCCATTTTAATCGAAAACCAGGTTCCCTATAATTTTAAAAATTAGAGATGCTCTCCTTCAATTCCTCAATCTCAACATCGAGGTAGTATTGGATTCCTGGGCACTCTGGTATCCTGGGCAATGAGCATTCTGAAGCCTATGCTAAAGCCGCAGTCCAATCAGGCTCTCTTGCATACTCCCAAATTCATGCTCACGATCTATGCACCATCTTAAAGCCTATGCTCCATAAATGTTGGACCCAGAAATGGAAGATATCGAAATTGGAAAAAGGAAAATACTATGGAGATGTTCAACCTGGTTTTCTAAATTCCGTAACTTAAGCAAACCGACGACTTCTACTATATGCCGGCTCCGGCTAAATCACTCCTGTACTTCTTGGCCAAACTTAGGATTAGGGATCATTCTGTTTACGAATGTGGATTAAGGGAAGGAAACGTAGACCAAATATTTTTTATTGTTAATTAATTAATGCAGTCATAATTGCAAAATAAAATTTGCAACTCCGATACGAAAATATTTATCTGCGGCTGAAGGACTAGTATCTATGGCCAAGAATAAATAAAGAATAATAGTGTTGGGACACATTAGTTACCAAACGACGAGTATAAAGAACTGCTCCTTAAGTTTTAGTGAACTATTCGCATTAGCTCATCGATTATCTTGTTCCGTGAACGTTATTTTTCGGTGATCCACTATTGCGGCATGGTCAACTGACTGATTTAGTTCACTCTTACCCGTATTGTATGTTACGCATTCAACGATTTTATTAGACTTCGTATTTTGTAGTGAGCATTTCTTAAGCATCGTTGTGATTTGAAAATCAATGAAACGAAAAAGCGACAGTAAAAAGAAATTTAAGTATTTCTAAAGTATCGCTTCTACCACGGATTTTGTTCTAGAGACATATTTTCTAGACATTTTGAAGAGATAAAAACAAAGAAATGATAGATGGCGCCTATGTTACGTCTAACATTACTTAACATTTATATCCAAATCTAAGATTTTGACAATATCCGTATAAGAGAGAGTCAAGAGGTCAAGACCATAATTTGGAATGGATGTTTGATGAATGGATATTTTGGTGGATGACACAGTCACTACCTCGAAAAATTCTATGTACATGTCGGTTTCCTCACGAAGTTGTCCTTAACCGTTTTAAGTTAGCGGCATTACGCACATATTTTCGAAACGATAGGATCCCAATCGGCAGTTGCCATTCTCCCGACGATACCAGCATGCAGGAACATTTTTCAATTCACGTGAAATTTTAGTATTTTAGAAAATATGAAATAGTTAAATATGAATATGCGCAGTATGAATAAAAAAATTGCAATATTGTCTTCTAAAATATTTGAAAAAGACCGAACGAACGAAAGATGGGAGCGAACTAGTTCGACACAGGAATGCGAGCTAAGTTCAGTCAGTCCAGTCCCAGTGGTTCCTCACTATGTGGCTCAGTGGCTTTTGACATTGACATCGCAATCTAAAACCTACAAGCGCTTCCTAACCTCCTATCGTCGTTTTTTCGAACCATTTTGTATCTCGTCGGAGAACGCCCCAAATTTTTTTATAAAAATATTTTTTTCGTTATGGCAAGGAAATATATTAGCTATAGACGTGGTAAAAATGTATCTTTGGTGAGATTGGATCATTTGTGTCTGTATCAGTTGTAAGATCCGGAACAGTGATATGTATCATTTGGATCATTTGGAACACTGAGTCAAAGTAACGATGATAGTAAGAAGCTAAAGAGTTGATTTCAAAGAGCATCGCAATGTTGATCAGTGATATTATGTTTCATTTTGAACACTGAGTCAGAGTAATGTTTAAGATAGTAAAGAGTTGGTTTCAGAGAACACCTAATTGTTTCTTTACAGTTTTTTTAAAATTTTAAGAGCACAGTACCTACTATCATATTATTTATATTCGGAAAATTTACAACACTGATTTAAAGGAATTGTTTTTTCTCACTATGCAGTAAGTCCGTAACTTACATATTTACACTATTCTAAATTGTTTATTTACAGTTTTTACTATTTACACTCAAATAAGGTTTATTTATCATAATATTAATACTTTCAAACTACGCTTCGTAATTTCAAAACACTGTTCAAGACACCAGAGTAATTAACAAACCTGTTTGTTTTGGTTAGCATTGAAAGTTGCAACTCTTGTGACACGAACTAACTTCATACTGTTTTGCATCTCATCCTTACTATTAGGCAACGCAGCGTTTATCTCTTTCGCGCCATGCTACGACTTGATACTTCATTCATAAATTATTATCGACCGGTGTCGGCAATCATCGCTCAGCTTACAATTCGCTCTTAGAGTTCATTCGTTCCGCTGATTCGTTCTCAATGAGACACTGAGACACTTTTACCGGCCAACTGACACGAATCATTAGGATCACAGTGAAGATTCGTGTCACTGAGTCGTTTCAGCAAAGAGCTACACACGTCTAATTAGCTATCATCGACTATAGACGCAAACACCATAGAGAACTTTCCTGAAAAAAGTTTAAAAAAGAAAAACTTGTTCTTTCAAGAAGTTGCGTCACCCACATGTTCTGTTTGAAGTGAATTTATAGTGTTAAATAAATCGAATAGTTCATATAAAGTCGAAAAAATGCTGAGCGCAACGCGGGTGATCGGCCGAAAGGCATTGGAGTGTTCAGGAGTTGGATCTGATATGTACACACACAGAAGTTTCTCGTCGATTCTCAGAAGTGTAAGTGACCATTTTATTTTAGAAAACGAATGAAAATCGTTTGTCAAAGTGTGTGAAAATGTCAATTACTTCATTAATTTGATATTTATCTCATTATTTTAACTATTATTTGGCCATCGTAGATATAAACCCACCGGCCCCGAAGGGCACATGGACTTTGCAAGTGCCCCCTGCAAACAGTTTATCATTTTATATTTACTTGACATTGCAGACCGCAGCCCCCACGGTCCCCATTTACCAGCATCATGCACTACAATACAGAAACAAGTAAGTATAAGTTTCATTACATTTCATCATAACTCTAACCTAACTTTGTGACCTTTGAAACATTCAACATTTATCTCGTCTTTTTAGCCTATATTTGCCAATACTGAATAATTTATGAATTAAATTAACTCCGCAGGATGTAGATAAAGAACGATTTGTATTGGAAAACTTACTAGAAGGTCCACACTCACAGAATACATTCTGATTTTCTTGTATACTTATTGCAATATTGATGTTACCTACCAAATTGGAACTAATCAATTTCCTAAATTTCCTACCTTTGTAAGGACATGTACTTACATACTACTCATTCATCACTCATACTTCCACCTCAAAGAGACCCTGAATATGGGTGTTGCAAATAACATTAGGTAACTTACAATGATATAATTATAGCTATGAAATTTTAAAACTTACATTATAGGTAAATTGTCAAGATTCTGTTATCATTTTTCTATTTCATTTATCTTATATTCTGTAATGTTTCTTTGAGGTAGACTTATTTCAATTCAATTTATTTCTTTGAACCATTATTTTACAAAGAAAACTTGGTAACATTAATTACAAAATAATAATAAAACAGTTTAAATACATAAACAAGTGACATTTGAGACTGCCGACAGAAGTGAAAACCTATAACTTAGAGAATTTTTGAACAAAGCAGAACCAATGTTGCAAAATACTTCACTTGGGGAACTACAAATATAGGTACTACTATATTTGTAGTTACTACTATTTCATCCATCCAAAAGTCTAGTAGTGGTAGGCTGGTAGGGCTCTTAGTAGAGTCCGTCTGGGGATGTGCCACACCTTTGCCATTTACTCTACTGCCAAGCAGTAATGTGCTAACATTACTGTGTTCTGGTTTGAATGGCAATGTTACCAGAGAAATTACAAAGCTTAGAGATATAATATCTTAGATCTCTGGGTGGTGAGCACAGTGCAGTGCTGGGTAATGATTTGGACTCTTCATGTTCCAATAGCTTGTGTGTTGTTATGTGGCAGTCATGTTGCTTACAATCAGGCACGTGACTAGTATTAAAAAAATTAGTAACATACATATCCCACTTTACTGCCTCCACCCCACTAACATGTTAGTGATACAAGCTCATAATATACTGCCCTACCAAAGAGTGCTCAACACAGTTAAAGATGTTTTAACTCCACAAAACTTCAGCTGTTTCACACATTGGCCTTTGGACTTTAGTCATAAAGTATTAATTCAGTCTAAAGTCAAAAAAATAAAAACTACAGATAATATCTTTGGGTCACTTTCATTATGAATTTAAAATTCAACATAAATTATAGTAGAATCAGAAGACATGTAAATTAGCATTAATTGGAAACCAAGTAGCTATAATTTTATTTTACTCAACAAATAAGTGTCGCCATTCAACGTGGCAATGGGGCCAGCATTTTGGGCATGATTCCCACTGGCACCAGTCTTCTAGATTAAGTTCATGTACATTTTGTAAATAAATATGTATGATACTAGATGTCCGCCCCGGCTTCGTCCTTGGTACATTATATAGCATTCATCGAGATCCCGAACATATCCAATGTTGAAAGAATGACTGAAATCGGTTCAGTCATTCCTGAGAATATCGCTTTCAAACAAAAAACCTCTTCAGCTACCTGCTACGCTACCAGTCGGAAATAGGTCGTACCAACTCAGATTTAGAAACAAATTTGATTAGCAAAGGTTTATATTCAATGATGCAATCTTAGACACATGCTGTCATGTACAAAGCACAGTACGAAAACTCTTAAAAAGGGATAGCTTTTCCCGTTTTTGTTACATTCATGCTCCGCTTCTATTGATAGTAGCGTTATGTTCTATAGCAGAAATAACAACCATGTTAATTTTTTAACCGACTTCAAAAAAGGAGGCATTTCTCAATTTTGATTATGTTTTTTTGTTTCGTGATAGCACCACCAATCGAATTGATTTTGATGGTTATGAATTATAAAATTTAGTCTAATATCTGAATGTAATTTTAAATTGAAGTCACTTTTTGTGTTTTCGGACAAAATTAATTATATTACTAAAATTTGTTATGACAAATATAATTTCTTTTCATAGGTCTGATGGAGTCAAAGGCGCAGTCATCGGTATTGACTTGGGGACCACCAACTCGTGTGTTGCTGTTATGGAAGGAAAAACACCAAAGGTACTTTTTTTTTCATCTTCATGTTCCACTAGAACTGCCCCGCTGTTGTACCCGCATAGTTCCTGTTATTTTTTCCGGCATTTAAAGTAGCCTATCTGTGCTTTCCTCCAGTTTCCAAACTTTTTTTTACTTCATGTATTAATATATTATAGATTGAAAAAGAATAATATTTTACTACATTTCCCAGCCTCATTCCTGTTACTATATTGAGGTACGTTTGAAGTCACTGATTGTAGGTTATCTTATCTGTGTTACTCATTATGTATTGTATAATGTCTGGTTTATCAACTACCAATCTTAGTGAGAGTATCATATCGGTTACTAGAGAGCGGTGCAAGTCACAATGGGTTAGAATCAAAGTGTAATTTAACTCCAAACCAAAAAAAGGGGTGTTATAAGAATGACGTTGATGTCTGTGGCACCATAGAGCTCATATGGATGAACCAATTTCGATGCGTTTTTATTTATTTAAAGGTTAAAATCCGTGCGGATGTTCTTAGTTTGTTCTATTTTTTGGTTAATATCGATTCAAGATGGTCGCCTCCACAAGATGGCGGACAAAATATTTCTTCATAATTTACCTCAATATGTGTATCAAATGAAAGGACTTTAATAAAATACTATACAATAACAAATATGAAATCCAAGATGGGTGTTATCACAAAATGGTGTATTATATTATTTTTTTCACAACTCCCTTAATATGGGTATCAAATGAAAGGACTTGACAAGTAGAATGTTGTACAGAAAACAAATCCGAGATAGTCGAGGCTTAATCAAAATTTTTAATTTTGTTCTTGTTGAAGACATACTAGTTTCGACCTATTTGAAAAAATGATAACAGTACGTTTTTACGATACATGCACACTGTCACGAAAACAAACAGACACCCTGAAGTTAGCTAGTAAATATTTTATTAACTTTTTTAACAGTATTGTAGAGTGAGATAGCGATAACCTAGCAATTTTTTTTTTTTCATGTTCAAGACTTTGAAGTCTGTTTTGAACAAGGGTGGTGTTACTTGTAAGGTTTTTGGCACATCTCTTGATTGATTCCAGTTGAATGTTTTATTTGTCTCTGACCTATAATAACTTTAGAATGTAGATAATAAGTTAACGCATCGCCGATCAGCGTCTGCGCTCGTGCGCTTGCTCTTTTGCAGCGATGCGAGAGAAACCCGTGGAACCAGCTAGTCGCAGCCACCATGGCTGCGGCTTTCCTAGATACCACGGAACATTTATCTACATACATATTTTACTAGGTTACTAATTGTCCGCCCCGGCTTCGCCCGTGGTACATTATATAGCACTCATCGTTCTCATCGAGATCCCGTACATATCGAATTGTGAAAGAATGACTGAAATCAGTTCAGTCATTCCTGAGAATATCGCTTTCAAACAAAAAACCTCTTCAGCTACCTGCTACGCCACCTGTCGGAAATTGGTCGTACCAACTCAGATTTAGAAACAAATTAGATTAGCAAAGGTTCAATGATGCAATCTTAGACACATGTTGTCATGTCAAAGCACGGTACGAAAACTCTCAAAAAGGAATATTTTTCCCGTTTTTGTTACATTCTTGTTTCATGCTCCGCTTCTATTGATAGTAGCTTTATGTTCTATAGCCTATAGCCTTCCTCAATAAATGGACTATCCAATAGAAGAAGAATCTTTCAATTCGGACCAGTACTTCCCGAGATCCTAGCGTTCAAACAAGCAAACTCTTCAGCTTTATATAATATTAAGTATAGATATGTGTCCTATATTTTCCCGTAGAATCTAGCTGATGGTCTGATTAGAATTGTATGCTTTTGACTTTTGACCCAGTCATGATCAAAATTCCATCTCCACAGGTGGTGGAAAACAGTGAAGGCTCGCGCACCACCCCCTCGCACGTGGCGTTCTCCAAGGAAGCTGAACGGCTCGTCGGCATGCCCGCGAAGAGGCAGGCGGTCACGAACAGCGGGAACACGTTCTACGCGACCAAGAGGCTGATCGGACGCCGCTTCGACGATCCCGAGGTCCAGAAGGATATGAAGAATCTCTCGTACAAAGTTGTTCGGGCTTCGAATGGGGATGCTTGGGTGCAAGGTAACTATAATATATTCTATGTACAATTAAAATGTCATGCTTGTGTAATAGTTCTAAGTCTCTTTTGTATTTTTTTTTTTCTGTTGTGGCTTTTCATAAAGAGTTTTCTTATCTTATGTACTGGTTCTTTTGCTACGGTAAAATAGGTAAGGTAAAGTCGCTGGAAACTATTTTTTTTTTAATTTAGAGTGACAGGACAAGCTGGACATGTGCCTGATGGTAAGTAAAATACCAGCCACATAACAACACAGTGAAACGCAGCTATTGGAACATGAAGAGTCCAAATCATTACCTAGCACTGTACTGCGCTCGTCATCCAGAGATCTAAGATATTATATCTCTAAGCCCTGAAATTTCTCTGGTAGCATTGCCCTTCAAACTGGAACACAGTAATGTTTGCACATTATTGCTTGGTGGTAAGAATAACTGGTAAAGCTGTGGTACTTCCCCAGGAGGACTCTGCTAAGAGTCCTGCCACTAGTAATTGCAGGTTGCACAGAATTGTGGACCATTCGATGTGGATATCTAGGGGGAGACCTATGTGCAGCAGTGGACGTCTTTCGGCTGATAATGATGAAGATTCTTTGCTGTCTCCCTGGGTTAGTACCACACCTTTGCCATTTTATATTCTACCGCAAGCAGTAGTAAAAAGATCATTGTTCCGGTTTGAGTTTCCAGTGAAATTGCAGGGCACAGAATAACATATTTCTGTGGTGACGAGTACAGTGCAGTGCTAGGTAATAAATGATTTGGACTTTTCATGTTCCAATTAGCTGTGTCACGGTACTGTTATGGGCGGGCATGTTGCTTACCACCAGGCACATGTCCTGTTCGTCTCGTCACTATACTAAAGGGAAAAACATTGGGTTGAACAACTAATACGTGGACGTATAAAAAATTCGGACGTAGTCTCGCTAAAACTTAAACTGTGTCCATCAAGTTGGCCACATAATATGCACGTGTGCGCTATCACACACAGGCTGGCAACACGCACACATCAGTGACAACATGACAACGCACACGTGCAAATGTTGCCGACTCTAGTGACACAGTTTTTGTTTTAGCGAGACTACGTCCGACTTTTTCATACGTCCATTGCTTGGAGATATAATATAGATCTCTGGGTGACAAGTGCAGTGCTAGGTAACGATTTGGACTCTTCATGTTCCAATAGCTGCGTGTCACTGTGCTGTTATGTCGCAGGCCTGTTGCTTATGATCAGGCACATGTTCTGCTCGTCTCTTCCACTCTATACAAAAAAATGAATACAGATGTGTTCATAATTTCTCGAAAATAAAATAGAAAAGTTGAATATTATAAAACGCATCGCCGATCAGCGCCTGCGCTCGTGCGCTTGCTCTTTTGCAGCGATGCGAGAGAAACCCGCGGAACCAGCTAGTCGCAGCCACCATGGCGGTGGCTTTCCTAGATACCACGGTACATTGATACAGGAGATAAAGTAAAAAACGAGTTCTGGGGCAAAGCTTTTAAGTCTCTGGTACATTGCCCTTCAAACTAGAACACAGTAATGTTTTCACAACTGCTTGGCGGTAGAACAACTGGCAAAGGTGTGGTACTGCCCCAGGCGGAATCTGCAAAGAGGGGTACCACAGCAAAAACTATAAAAATACAGTTACAGATATAGCTTTAACCTATGTTGTTTTCTTATTAGGATCTAATATTAAGCACACTTCCCTCCCGTAGGAAGCGACGGCAAAGTCTACTCCCCATCTCAAATTGGTGCCTTCGTCCTCATGAAAATGAAGGAGACAGCGGAGGCGTACCTCAACACTCCGGTCAAGAACGCAGTGGTCACTGTCCCGGCTTACTTCAACGATTCTCAGAGACAGGCGACCAAGGATGCTGGTAAATAATTTATCTTTTAATGAAGAATTTTTCAGGTACAATACAGTTGGCGAAGTAGGATCCACCTGGGTTATACCCTGCTGTGAAATATAGTGAGAAAATATAGATATATATAAATAAATAACTATTGGTGGACAATTCACATTTCACACACAACACCATCTGACACCAAACTAGACAAAGTTTGTAATATGGCAACCAGATAGCTGATATAATACTTACATAGTTCTAAATACATACTTATTATACATAGAAACACCCAGACACAGTGCAAATATTTGAATCCATCACACAAATATTTGCACTGGGTGGGAATGGGACCCACTAAGCCACGAGGCCAGTCTATTAGACTACAGATACATATAGATATAAACTCTTCATTGCAACATACACAAATTAAAATATTACAAATAAACACTTATTAACTAGTGGCACAAGTGGCGATTTTATTGCTGAGGGCAATCTCTTCCATGCAACCAGCATAAAGGAAAATAGCCTACATATACTCGTAGGCGGGGGAAGCGAAATTAATTTAACAATACTACTACGTATTTGTATAACTATAAAATAATAAATATTCAACCATAAATATCAGACTGAAATTTAATTGATAAATACTAAAAATAATAAAGAATTACCAAAAAAAGTGTGGACATGATGAAAAATAAATTAAGATAACAATCAAAAAGATATAATGTTGTTCTGTATATCACATCCTCATCCACTTACAGACATCTGTTATCAAAGAGTTTACATACACTACGTATAGAGTTAGATTTTCCTCACGGTTCCTTTGTGTCAATCGTAAGTAATTGACGTGCATACTTTCTATGGCAACAGAATGATGTGCCGCTACAAAAGTATGACACTTCTACAAGAGCAACAAGGCAAGAACGATGCTACCCGTGCTTTCGGTGTAAAGAGTTTGTGCCAACTCTGTATGTAGTAAATGTAAACTCTTTGTCTGTTATGGATAAAGTCTTACTACTGTAAACGTTTTCATATTTGTAAACTAAAATAGAATCGTTGAATATAAAACGCATCGCCGATCAGCGCCTGCGCTCGTGCGCTTGCTCTTTTGCAGCGATGCGAGAGAAACCCGCGGAACCAGCTAGTCGCAGCCACCATGGCTGCGGCTTTCCTAGATACCACGGTACATTGATATTACAGGAAAATAAAACGACAAATCTTTGGATCAGCCACAGTATATTATCAAACTCCATGGTCCACGCGGACTTGTACTTTGACAGAGGGGAAACGCTGTGTATGCCTACTTACTCCCTTTCGTGTTGCTTGCTGACCCGCACTGAGCCAGTGTCGTGGACTATGACTCTGTCTTTGCGAGAGAAAGCCCCGAGTGCCAGCAGTGGGAACATTTAGTGGACTGCTTTTGCTACAATGTAGTTTTGTACAGGCCCAGCAGTGGGAGCATTTGCTACAATGTAGTTTTGTATAGGCTTAATTATAAGTGTATCTTGTGGTGTTCAGGTCAAATCTCCGGGTTGAACGTGTTGCGTGTGATCAACGAGCCGACGGCGGCCGCGCTCGCCTACGGCATGGACAAGACAGACGACAAAATGTAAGTTTTTATCATGAGTATGGATTTTCAATTATAATAGTTATTTAAAGTAAATGCACGGGTAAGAGGACTGACACAGTGCTAAACGAGCTGCGTACACGCGCGGGCACTCTCCTTGACAAGAACAAAATAAAAAATTTTGATTAACCCCCCGACTACCTCAGGATTTTTTATCTGTACCTACAACATTCCACTAGTCAAGCCCTTTCATTTGATACCCATATTAAGAGAGTTGTGAAAAAAAAGACATGTATTTTGCCATTTTGTAGAAACGGCCATCTTGGATTTGAAATTTGTCATAGTGCAATGTATTTTACTAATCAAGCCCTTTCGTTTGATACCCATATTGAGTTAGTAGTGAAAAAAAAAATATCGCCATTTCGTGGTGGCGGCCATCTTGGATTTGATTTTTTTTATAGTGTATAGTATTCTACTAGTCAAGCCCTTTCATTTGATACCCATATTGAGGTAGGTTGTGAAGAAATATTTTGACCGCCATTTTGTGGCGGCGGCCATCTTGAATCGATATTGACCAAACATAGCTAAGAACATCCGCACGGATACTAACTTTCAAATAAAAGAAACCACATCGAAATCGGTCCATCCGTTTGAGCTCTACAGTGCCACAGACAGACAGACATCGACGTCAAACTTATAACACCCCTTTTTTTGGTCGGGGGTTAAAAAAGACCGCCGGACGCGGTCGAAACTTGAGCCGGACTGGAGTGGCTATATCAATCGTGAGTTACCCGTGTATTGTATTTCAAATGTGTAATATTCACGTTAGTTTTAATACTATAACAAAAAAATTGGTTGCCTGTAAAGTCGGTATACGGGCGAAAGTTTTACGTGACAACGACTTTGAGTGGTAAAATAATTTTACGGAAGGGACGCGTGCCTTTCACTTTTTATGTCTGTCGCTCTTAGGCGGGCTAACCATGCCCGAGTGGAAGGGACGCGTGCCTCTCACTCGCTCTCGTTGTGAGCGCATAACGTGAGCGGAGCGTAACGCAGTTTCTTGAAGTGTCACCCGGCAAACCAATTTATAAGACGTTGTCACGTCAAAATAAAATATTGGAGGAGGTCCTCATTTTGCTTATTTTTGTACACTTGTGTTATGCGATAACTCCGCACAAAATGTTGAATCGATTTTGATGGTAGATAGTTCAGAGGTAGTCCCATGTAAATTTTATAGTAATCGGTTTGGCGGTTTTGAAATATGAGCAAAGAAACTACAGTTTTTGTTTCATTCATCTAGACCTAGACGACTTAGGTCCGCTACTGAATGACGCGGTCGCCCGCGCGGTTTCATACAAAGCTGACACGCGCGGGTCACGCAGTTTCAATCTTTAGGCCCCCAGCACACGTCTTGCAAACGTGCAGACGACGCGCGTATACACGCTTCAAACGAGATTCGAACGCAACCAAGCGCGGCCCAAGGGTGTCACAGGGGATATGACTCCCACACAGTCATATACGTTAATTTTTTTTTTTTTTTACTTTTATAGTTTTATTCTTAACCGCCATCTCGCCTGATGTTAAACGACAATGCGGTCTACGATGGAGCGTGTTTACCTAGAAATAACCGATTCACTCGATTTGAAGACATAAAGATTGTAATCATCGGGGAAAACACCCACTCAGGCAACGTATTCCACAGCCTAGACGTTCTTATCACAAAATTAGAGTCAAATCTCTTCGTTCGTGTCTTTGGAACATCAGCCATGAAACGATGTCGCTTTTTCGAGCTACGAGCATTCCGATAAAAAAGGGCAAGGTGGTATCAGATCATGCAAATCATTTGCACACTCTTCGAAGTGTATCCGATAAAAAACCGATAGGCTAGCAATTTTTCGGCGATGTTCAAGACTTTGAAGTCTTTTTCGCACAAGAGTATCATTGCCTATAAGCCTTTTGGCACGTCTCTCGATCGATCCCAGTGCCTCCAGCTGATACTTAGCTGATCTACTGGTGACCCCTCCAAAATTCGAGGCTGAGATCGCGTCTGAACGCAACCTTGTAACCTAAGCACATGGAGCGATCGTGAACCGCGCAGATACAGCGATACAGACGCGATGTAGTCGCGCGAAGAATCCGCGTTTTGATCAAATACTTATCGGTTGTACAATGCCGTCCCACCTTTCCCCTACTCCGTCTTTTTGAACGCGCTTCACCCGCGGATTTGTATAGCGTTTTACGCGGTTTTGAATCTTTAGCAAAAATCGGCATCGCAAACGACGCGCGTTTTCTACGCCGTGTCCTAGGGCTAGGGCCCTAGTAATAGCTTCTTATCGAATATGGTCGAGGTCGATCTGATTTGAAATTGAAGTCTGTTTTGGTTTTTTTCAGAGAAATTATTTATTCTCTATGAAAACACAACAAGATAATTAATATTTAATGAGCCATACAACAATTATGTTGTTTTTGCTCAATATTGATAAATAAATAAATATAATATCTTGCTGTAATTCTTTGTCCTTTAAGTTGGAAGCTGATGAGTTATACATACATATTTCCATCCACAGCATAGCCGTGTACGACTTGGGCGGCGGCACATTCGATATCTCCGTACTGGAGATCCAGAAGGGAGTGTTCGAAGTGAAGTCCACGAACGGAGACACTCTGCTCGGAGGAGAGGACTTTGACAACGTGATTGTCAACTTCTTAGTCGACGAGTTCAAGAGAGATGTGAGTATTTAATAATCACAAGTACACGAAAGCAGTATCTAGCAAGGTAGCAATATGGCCGATCAATGGTGAGAATTCCTCCAAACTCAACTCGAAGGAGTCCTATCACAACCTGAGTAGGATGCTCGCAGTCTGGGACAGCCTGAGCTGGTTAGAGTTCGCACAATGGCCCACTTAACCCTTCACATACTTTATGTCAACAATCGTTGCTTAAGCGAAGCGCTAAATTTACACTTGACACGTTATAATGTTGTTACTAAATAGCCTGTACGGAATTTCAATTACGCGAAATTTACCGCTAACACAATAGAAATAAAGCTCCATTTGGCCTAAAAAAAAAATACGGATGCCACCGTGCCATTTCGCGATCATCCGACGCCATTTTGCCCCACGACGTAGAACGTTCGTTTTTTAAAACCAGAAAATGTGAAAACGGTTTGTCTTCTATTGTAATCTAAAAAAAAATGTGGTGAATGTGCTAAAGTTTAAGAGGCTAGAGTGCGGCAAAGACCCCGTCAATCTTAACTAAGCGGTTGTCTATAGTAGTTTTTCAATTCAGTTCAATGATTCAAACCATACATTCAGAAGAACACCTTGGTAATTTCATTTACGAAAAGGTAAAGACTCTGTAATACTGTCGAGTCTACGCCCTGTGCCTGGGCACCAGTGGCACCCCCCCCTATTTATCATCATTACATACATACAAACTTTCGGATATATGTACATTGTATATATAATACTAGTAAGATTATTACGCATCGCCGATCAGCGCCTGCGCTCGTGCGCTTGCTCTTTTGCAGCGATGCGAGAGAAACCCGCGGAACCAGCTAGTCGCAGTCACCATGGCTGCGGCTTTCCTAGATACCACGGAACATTTCCTTTGTTGCAACCCCCCTGCTGGGATTCAAAAGCCTTCTAAGAGTCTAAAAGAGTTAAGGTTGTAATTTTCACCAAACTGGCCCAGTGCTGGTTGATGGAGTACAAGATGGCCATTATCACAAAATTTCAATAACTCAAGAGTTAAATAACTTTTTGAAGTGAAAACTGCTTTTGGCGCCCATATTTTTTCGTAGGCTGTGAATGAGGCTTATCGATACCTTCGGAAGGGGAAAGAGTCGTTCGGGTGAACTCGGGACCGCCGAGTGTGCCAGAGCAAGAAAGATAAGTCTGCTGCTGCTGTCTGTCAGCTGTCACTGTATGCTTCAGCTGCATTTGTGAGGGCTGAAGCTGAGTTTCGGGCCTAAAGGTGCAAGACCGCGACAGACACTTGACGTTATAGCTTTGTATGGGCGCCAGTTCGCGACGCGACATCGACACGTGTCTCTTGTCTCCTGTCGCGGTCGCGGCACAAACCGCCTTTACTGTTGTGTCGCTGTATGTACTATATTCAATTTAAATTTACTTTTGAGTCTTGTTACTTGAAATTATGTAATTGTTTTTAATAGATATTTTTTATTTTAGTTTTCACTTCTGCCGTGCAGTCTTACAGCACATTTTTTTTTAAAATATTTATTATAGTACTCATGTATATAGTCCTCCCGCAGGCGTCAAAGTCAAAGTTCTTTATTAATAACTGTACAATTTACACGTCAAAATTAATAAAAATACTACGTTTCCTAGTGTAGTGTGTTTGAAAACTAATGTTATTTGTGTATTGCAGCAAGGTTTCGACATCCGCAAGGACGCGATGGCGATGCAGCGACTGAAGGAGGCGGCCGAGAAGGCCAAGATCGAGCTCTCTGGCTCGCTGCAGACCGACATCAACCTGCCCTACCTCACGATGGACTCCTCTGGACCCAAACACATGAACCTTAAGGTTGGTACTCCCTTCTCCGATGGGTTAGTGGTTAAAACGTGGGATTCACAATCAAGATGGTGTAGGTTTATATGATTTTGTAAATATAATTTTTTGCTTTATGTATTGAATTTTTTGCCCAGTTACAATGGTTTTTGTTGATGTGCTTACAACTTTCTGAGGACTTGGAAGCCGTAGGGACTGCAGATAGAAAAGAAAAAATATTACACTTCAAATTGACGTAGTATTAAACACCACTAATATAGCACAATACCTATACTACATGTATAGATACATATACAGTGTAAATTCCATGTAACGTCAATCGGTTTAACTACGAACTTCCTAAAGCGTCAAAATTACTAGGCTTTGGTTGGTTTAGCTTGTATTTCATACAAAATTCACTCTAATAGCATAACACCCGCTCCCAATAACGTCGAAAATGTCCAAAATAAAACAACAAAACATACTTTTTAAGTTGCCAAAATTAGTAAAAACTGCACTGCTGTGCTCGTTCTTTGTAACTTTATTACCCTAGACAATAAACTGAACTGTCGGTTTCATACATACAGAACCTTCTAAGAAATCCATTTGTTTGTTTACAAATTCAGATTGCTTGCACATGTAGGCTGTAAGATACTAATTAAATTAGTAAAAAAAAACAAAATTACTGGTGCAACAAAAGACGTCAGACGAAAATAACAGACTATACGCATAGGCGTTCAAATAAGAATTGTTCTTTGCTTTTTTGGATTTTATAATCTGTATTAAAAAAACATACAAGTTTTTCTTTTTGCCATTTAACAACCTCTATAATCTATAATGTCAAAATATCAGTCCCTTGAGCATCATTATACGTATAGAGTTTCCACTGTACTTCTATTACACACGTCGGTAACGCGAACTTTAGAAGATTTCACTCATCCAAAAGTCGTGCACGCTGCTCCGAGACGAGATGAGAACGTAAAGAAACTTACACTTTATTTTAACATACATAGTGGCTATAATCCTAAATATTATTCCACAGATGACCCGCTCCAAGTTGGAGTCGCTGGTGGGTGACCTGATCAAACGCACCATCTCTCCGTGTCAGAAGGCCCTGCAAGACGCTGAGGTGCAGAGATCGGACATTGGAGAGGTCTTACTCGTTGGAGGAATGACCCGTATGCCCAAGGTGAGTTTAAAGATATAAGCTTAAAACTATGTATGTATTTAAAACCGTTGGGGTACAATTTTTTTTTTTGAATGAAGAGTGATGAGGCGAGCAAGACATGTGCCTGATGGTAAGAAACATGCCTGCCCCATAACAGCACAGTGGCACGCAGCTATTGGAACATAAAAAGTCCAAATCATTACCTAGTACTGCACTGCACTCGTCACCCAGATATCTAATATATTGTATCTCTAAGCCCTGTAATTTCTCTGGAAACATTGCCCTTCAAACCGGAACACAGTAATGTTTTCACATTACTGCTTGGTGGTAAAATAACTGGCAAAGATGTGGTACATCCCCAGATGGACTCTGCCAAGAGTCCTACCACTACAAATACCACTACAAAATCAGTTTTTTTAACCGACTTCAAAAAAGGAGGTTTCTCAATTCGACCGTATGTATGTTCCTTTTTTTTTTTTTTTTTATATGTGTGTTCGCGGATAACTTCGTCATTTATGAACCGATTTTGATGATTCTTTTTTTCTTGTAAAGGAGATATTCCAAGGGTGGTACCATGATAAGGAAACCAGGATCTGATGATGGTATCCTAGAGAAATCGAGGATAACTTTCGAAAATTGTAAAGATGACTAGTGCGTTAGTTAAGTTTTTGCTTGAGCATATTAAAGCAGTATAGTTTAAAGATGGTCTGGAGTCGATCTGATGAGGGAACGGGAAGACGGTCGAGGGAACTCCTCGACGGTACATAGTAGTTACCTTGTGTTTGGGCTCGATGAATTTGTATTGATGAGAACTTTTTACATAGATGGGTTGTGACTGTCATTAGTGGTCTGATGATGAAGATAAAGGACAGTCAAGGGAATTTCTTAACGGTTTACAGGAACTACCCAGTGTTTGGGTTAATTCATGTATTGAGATCTCAACACGAAATCGTGTAAATGCATTAGTGAAAACTTGTTTAGCACTAAAAGGGTAAAATAAACTATTTTTACAAAAAATTAAACCGACTTCAACACCACAAATAGGCACTCAAAGCGAAAATAATTTAATATAGGTAATTATTATAACCTCTACTCACTCTTCTATATGAAGTCGGTGCCAGCCAAATCTAACAGGTAGTAGATAGACACTACTTACCTATGCCTACTTACTTACTACCTCGTACATAGTATATCTACTAACTTTTTAACTAGCCTGGCACCGACTTCATATGGATGAGTGAGTAGAGGTTATAATAATTACCTATATTAAATTATTTTTCGCTTTTGAGTGCCTATTTGTGGTGTTGAAGTCGGTATAATTTTTTGTAAAAAATAGTTTATAACAGTGATAGGTGTACACCTAACCGCCACTTCACCTGATGTTAGACGATGCTGTCTACAATCGTCGACTAACATAGCCAGATGGCGGTCATGTATACGCCTCTCATTGTTAAAAAAGACCACCAATACTTATAGTATTTAAAGTTCAGGATACCACGTTATTATACCACAGATTAAGTAGATAAATAAGCATTCTAATTATGTAATTCCTTTTCAATGTAGGTATTATTAATTTAAAATTTAATTCAGAAATGTGGGTGCCATTTGACATTTTGTTGCACTTTTCTATAAAACGTCACATTGCCATGAATAGTGACGCCGTGCCAAGGAATGTGACATCTTGCCATGAATAGTGTCAACTCTTTCATTAGTAGCACCCAGCACACGCCGACGTCGCCACGATGGCGGCTAGGCTGGTCCACGGGACGGGTGCCAGAGAGAACTGGGGACATATTCCCCGGTAGCGTCATTATGCTGGCGGGTTATATTCTCACAGACACACTTATTAAATTCTTGTATTCATGTTTACTTTTTATAAATTTACGTATCAAAAAACTGATTAATTTTAAACTTTATCTAACACTTTGTAAGGAAATAGGCACTTGGTGTTTCCATCGCTGGGCTGGGACTTTCTCTCTCAAAGAAGTGTTGAAGGCCTAATCCTTTGTAAATTATTCCCTCAACCACACTGGACCAGTAGGGTTAGTGGTTTGTTAGGGTGGTCCATTAATTAGGAGAGGTGACTTTGGAAATATTTGACCCCTTCACTGCACCGCATTGTCACAACTGGTCACATTTTTTAGACCTCCCCCTACCTAGTGTGATGTCACATATGTTGCTATTTTTGTTTAAATTTAGTGTTGTAATATTTAGATTAAAAATACATTTAAAAAATGTGACCTTACAAAATTTGAGACCCCACCCTGCCCCTTGTCACACAATGTCACACTTAATCGACCCCCCTCCCTCCCCCTTAACGTGTGACCTAATTTATGGGGTGGCCCCGAAGACTCCCGAGTCGTAACAATGCGTACATTACATTGTACATTAAATTTATTACGTATCATATGCAATGTACCATGGTACATTCGAAACACAGAAATCCATGAATGTGCAAATATAACCACAGTGGCGGAAGAAGTACGAGCCAGTTCACAAAACTATGGGGAAAGGCTATTGCTGCACCCAAATCCACTTGCGACTGCATTGCTGACATTGCCATACACTAAACGACATACTGCCGATGGTTTGATGGAAACATTCCAGGGCTTTTAAATAATGAGTAAAGCTCCCAATGGGGAGCACACTAAACCTGCTTCAGCACTCAACACATCAGCTTATAGCATGACTGCAGATTCACCCAGAGAAAAAAAAATTAAATTGGCAATTTATGCTAGAATTACAATTGATATTTCCATAGGTACAAACCACCGTGCAAGAGATCTTCGGTCGCGCTCCCTCCAAAGCCGTCAACCCTGACGAGGCCGTCGCGGTCGGCGCCGCCGTGCAAGGCGGAGTTTTGGCCGGCGACGTGACAGACATCTTGCTACTAGACGTGACACCCCTGTCCCTCGGTATCGAGACCCTCGGAGGAGTGTTCACCAAACTCATCACCAGAAACACCACCATTCCCACGAAGAAGAGCCAAGTGTTCTCTACTGGTGAGTGTCTTGACATTTGGCGCTGCTTCAATGTGACGGATATGATGATACTCAACATGACACCCCTGTCACTCGGGATAGAGACTTGGAGACTCTCTGAGGAGTGTTTACCAAGCTTATCATCAGAAACACCACCATTCCCACAAAGAATAGCCAAGTGTTCTCTAGGCTTATCCTAGTAGTGCGGCTTGGTAGTGCAGTGGGGCTTTTTTTCCCTTCTGCACTACCGGCCAGTAGTGTCGAGGGGAATTTTTAAACGTCTTACAACTTCATTCCCTTCTGCCCTACTGAGTACAAAAACGTTTTACCAGTATTGCCGTGGGGAATATTTCTGCACTACCAGCTAGCAGCTTAGGTACTGGGTAACTTATAATGGGTCTTTTTACATCACCATACCCATCGACGCTTCTACTCGTACTATACTATATCCATTAAAATTATAAACGAACTTAAACAAACTACCTATAAGAAATTATAATTTTCAAAATCTTTAATTCAATTTAAATTTATTTAATAAGCAAACAGATTTTGTTTGTCATTATTTTACTTTCAGTAGGTATATTCTGTCAAACTGCAAGAAGTTGAAAACTAAACACTTTTAAGTAGGTAACTTACCTTCTTATTTAGTGCAGAAATAATTTATACCTACTCGCAACTTTGAGAACGGAGAACGGCGACTGCCGATCGGAATCCCATGGTTCGATTCCCAGGTGCACCAGTGTTTTCAAAGTAATGTGCGTAATGCCACTAACTTAAAAACGGTCACTTCAGAGAGAAGGCCCCGAGTTAGTAACATTTAGTAAACTGCTTATGCAAGGAATAAAAATATGAATTTCTTAATTGCGTGCGTACACACGCTTTTCTAAGGCTATAGTAGTATCGTAGCACCCAGCACACGCCGACGTCGCCACGATGGCGGCTAGGCTGGTCCACGGGACGGGTGCCAGAGAGAACTGGGGACATATTCCCCGGTAGCGTCATTATGCTGGCGGGTTATATTCTCACAGACATTTATAACGCTCTAAACCCAGGAATTACCAGACCGATTAAAAAAAATCTTTAAAAAAAAAAATTGGTTGCCTGTAAAGTCGGTATACGGGCGAAAGTTTTACGTGACAACGACTTTGAGTGGTAAAATAATTTTACGGAAGGGACGCGTGCCTTTCACTTTTTATGTCTGTCTCTCTCGCTCTTAGGCGGGCTAACCATGCCCGAGTGGAAGGGACGCGAGCCTCTCACTCGCTCTCGTTGTGAGCGCATAACGTGAGCGGAGCGTAACGCAGTTTCTTGAAGTGTCACCCGGCAAACCAATTTATAAGACGTTGTCACGTCAATATACGAGGGGTGATCCAAAAGTAATGATAATCAGTTATTTCTAGTGCACACAAAAATACAAAAAAATTACAGTCACTTGCTCAATTACCCACTAGTTCAGGAAAAAAAATCATATAAATAGGCCACGATTCCCGGGAGCTACATTCATTTGAATACGGACTGTCAAGGAGTGAACATCAAAATGGAAAAACACGAAATCAGAGCTGTCATTAAATACCTCTGCTTGAAAAAAAAAATGTCTACCAAAGACATACACAGCGACTTGGTGGAAACATTAGGGACTGTTCTCCTCCATATTCCACAGTTGCACGCTGGGCTAAGGAGTTTAAGCTGGGAAGAACATCGACGGAAGACGAACACCGCGAAGGGCGCCCATCGACGTCCCTCACTGGAGAAAATGTGAAAAAAGTTGAAGAAGTTGTATTGAAGATCGAAGAGTGACTATCAGGCATGTAGCTGAGGTCACAGGGATCTCATATGGCAGCATTCAAAGAATCCTTGTGAACGAATTGCATATGAGAAAGGTCTCCGCGCGTTGGGTACCGAAAATGTTAAACGACGAGCAAAAGAAGAAACGAGTCGACATGTCAAGAGCAAATCTCTAAAAGTTCCAGGCTGACAAGGATAATTTTTTGTCACGTTTTGTGACCATGGACGAAACCTGGATCCACCATTTTGATCCTGAAACAAAACAACAATCGATGACATGGAAACGATCCGATGAACCGACGCCGAAGAAATTCAAAGTGTCAAGCTCAGCAGGGAAGGTTATGGCGTCTGTTTTTGGGACGCTGAAGGAATAATCATGGTGGACTACTTGGAAAAGGGGGCCACTATTACAGGCTCCTACTATGCAGAACAAATAAGAAGATTGCGGGAGGCTATTAAGGAGAAAAGGCGAGGCAAACTGCGGGCTGGAGTGCTGTTCCATCAAGACAACGCACCGGTTCACAAAGCTGCAATTGCCATGGCTGCCATTCAGGAAGCGGGCTTTGAGCTGGTGGAACACCCCCCCTATTCACCAGATCTAGCCCCCAGTGACTTCTATCTCTTTCCACGACTCAAGGAACACCTCCGGGGCAAGAAATTTGACGATGATAGCGACGTGATGGCCGCGGTTGAGGACTTTTGAGAGTCAAGATAAAGATTTTTTTCTAAGGGAATTTTAGGTTTAGAAAAGAGATGGACTAAATGTATAGACTTGCTAGGAGACTATGTTGAGAAATAAATTTAGTTTTTGATTTTATTCATTGTGTTTATTATTGATTATCATTACTTTTGGATCACCCCTCGTATTTCAAACAGCTGGTTGGTTTTTGACAATTAAGATTCGCCTCAATCACCCAAGTGTCCTGAGATAGTATAAAATGTTTTTTAACCTGTTGATTTTTTGCAGTCGGGTTTTATAATTGTACACAACTGTATTACATTCCAAACTATGTGCGCCTAGAATTTTTTTTATTTTTGTTAAAATACAGTGGTTTGTTAATACAATTATTAAATTAGAGATAATGTATAAAGAAAATTAGGCCAACAGATCTGACCTTAAAACTAACATGCTTTAAAACAGTAGATAAATAAGATAGTACATAAACATAGTGAAACAACTAACTAGCCACATTTCAATATTAGAAGAAAGAAAATTTTACAAAACACATAAAAGGTTCCATTACAAGATAAAATATGTAAACAAACATTATAAAACAAATTCAGAATAGTACTATTAAGTTATTTGTTTTTTTGTTTAGCTGCCGATGGTCAGACCCAGGTGGAGATCAAGGTGCACCAGGGAGAGAGGGAGATGGCCACCGACAACAAGCTCCTCGGACAGTTCTCTCTCATCGGCATCCCACCTGCACCCCGGGGCGTGCCACAAATTGAGGTAACTAGAATCGAAGGCATTTGGATCGTATCCTCGATTGTGGTAGTGGTAGAATTCTTTACAAGGTCTGCCTGGGGAAGTACCACCCAAATCCCCCAGTACCCAAATCATAACCTAACACCGCACTGCGCTCGTCAACTGGAGATGTAAGGTGTTTTACCCCTTAGCTCAGTAATTTCTCTATAAACATTGCCCTTCAAACCGTAAAACAACAATGTTTACTCACAACTGCTTGGCGGCAGAATAACTGGTAATGGTGTGGCACTTCCCTAGGCTGACTCTGCTAAGAGTCCTACCACTACCAAATCGGTCCAGTAGTTCCCGTGATTAGCGCGTTCAATCAAAGAACCGCTTCAGCTTTATAATATCAAGCGTAGCTTTGGATCCTCACTAATTATTATATTGAATGAAATATTATGTTTTTTCAACAGGTCACATTCGACATCGACGCTAACGGAATCGTGCACGTCTCTGCCCGCGACAAGGGAACCGGCAAGGAGCAACAGAGTGAGTACATTCCCAATTCGATCCCCCTTGTAAGTTATCAGGCCACCCATTCATTACTCTACAAACTTCTTTGTCTCTTCAAATTGTAACACTTCTTTGGGGAAATGATGGGAGTAAATGATTTTGTAGTGGTCGGACTATTTGCTCTGTGGATGTATAGATGCCCTCCAAGTTGTAGTATTTCCAAAATGGTGATTTTATAGGAGAGCGATCCAAAGAATGATCATTGGATTTAAATCGTCATTTCTTGTTATACTTTTGTAAAATTTGCTGTATTGCATACAATGGAATGCAATTTTATATCTTTGAAGCACTCTTCTGTAAAGTCACGATTTTGGAGATACAACAAAACTTACGTCGTTATACTTTTGGCGCGTTAAAGAAAAACCATGAGGTCAAATGATTTTGTAATGGTAGATTGATTTGTAAATGCATGTATTTGTAACAAAAAATACAAACGACAAATGTTTTAATTCCCCAGTCGTGATCCAGTCGTCGGGTGGTCTGTCCAAGGACGAGATCGAGAACATGGTGAAGGCGGCGGAACAGTTCGCGGCCGCGGACAAACAGCGCCGCGAGCGAGTCGAGCTCGCCAACCAGGCCGAGGCTGTGCTACACGACACCGAGGCCAAGATGGACGAGTACAAACACCAGCTGCCGCAAGACGAGGTTAGTGTACTGCCCTAGTGGCACGCAGCGAGGTCCGACGAGTTGGTGATGACTTTGAGGGCGTGCTCCACGATACCGAGGTCAGAATGGCCGTCGGAGCACCAGGTATCGCAAGTCGACGTCGGTACACGGGGATAGTGTTACAGCGAGATCAGCAGGTCTACTACGAAGTCCGATAAACGATATATCGGCCGAAGTTATGGACGTTTTATACCACGAAACACAATCGGTTGGTTGATGATACAAAAACTGTCAAATCAGTGTCGGTCGGGATGAACGAAACGCCCGATCAGATCAATAGCTTCGGCCGATATATCGTTTATCGGGCTTCGTAGTAGACCTGCTGGTAAGCTGAGGTCGATGTGGATGACTGTGAGGGGAGTGCTGTACTACACCGAGGCTAAGATGGACGAACAAACACCAGCTGCCTGCAAGATGAGGTTAGTATACGTAGCGAGATCTGGCGAGTCGAGGATGACGACGTTGAGGGAGTGATGCATGATACCGAGGCCAGAATGGCTGTGTCGCCGCACCAGCGGAAGTCGAGCTAGATGACTTCGAGAGAGTGTTGTTCGACACAGACGATTAATAATTGTAATGACAAAGATCACGGACCCCGGAGTCTGTGGAGTGGCTAATTTAAATAAAAATAAAAAAAAAGAAAGACACAGACGAGTAAAAACACCAGCTGCCGCGAGTCGAGGGTAGTAGTAGACGGCTCTAGTGTAACTAGAAGTAGTGTAACTCCCTTCCGTGTTGCTCGCTGCTCAAACATTAAGAGAATGGGTACGTGGCACTGAGAATTATTGTTTTCTCGTTCGCGCTGCTGACTGCGTGGGTATAGTGGCCGGCAAACAAGTTGACCCAATGAAGTTAGCTGCGCATGGCTAGAAACAATCTTAAGGTCTATTTCGTGGAAGTGCACATGCGTGAACTTTCCTCTTGCTAACTTCATTTGGGTCAACTTGTTTGCCGGCAATTATAGTAATTATACTAGTAATTTCACAATTTTGGTTTAATATTTATTATTGTGTTCTTCATGAATGTTTATCATCATCACCTTTCATCACGTCCTTGATTAGTGTCTCACCAGTGAACGTTGGCGTACGAGGGCAACGTTTTTAGGTGGCTGACTAAAGATTAAGCCATTAGTTATAAGCGCCTAATCTAAACCCTGCATTTCTTCATGAAAAGCGCGGTAAAGCCAGGCGCGAGAGCGTGTTGTAGTCAGATTACCACGTTTCAGAACTATTCAATTCCGGGACATGAAATGACTACGACATTTTTCTTTGGAACGAATTTTCTTACGGCAATACGGTAAAAACTGCCCTTGACAAGTTGCGCCAACTTCATTTTTCAGAAGATTGTGTACCATAAATAAAGAGACCAAGCAATTTTTGAAGTGAAAACTATTTTTGGCGCACCACACACAGATTTTTCGTGGGCTGTAAATTCAGTTTAAGCGTCTCGACAATGAAAGAAATCTTCGGGTGAACTCTAGGCCATGGTTACCATTACATATGGCCATATAGTCTAGATGACCTTGCTTAGCAGACTTAGATAGATAGTCCCAAGACTGCCAATTATTTTTTTCAAATTGTTTCGCTTCATGTTCCTTTGGACTCTGCAAAGAGTCCTGTCCAAAGAGTTTACATAAATAATAAATAAATAAATAATAAATAACATCATTACATCGAAAGCACGGGTCTGATCGCTCTTGTGGAAGTGTCAGGCTAAGAACTCATGGAGTGATTTCCAACCGGGCTAGCAGCTTCTGTAGAATGCCGATTTATATGTAAAAATTGAAATCAAAACTCACGAGGCGATTTACGCCCGCGGCGAGCGCGGCTCCCGCCCGTCACCCGCCACGTTCGCGGGCGAAAATCTCGCCCGCGGCGGCTGCGAAACCGCGAAAATCAGCGGTCTCGTGAGTTTTGAATTAACCGCATAAAAACTGTCGCCCGTCGCGGTTCGCGCCCGCGGGCGCGGTTGGAAACCGCTCCATGAGTTCTTAGCCTGACACTTCTACAAGAGCGATCAGACCCGTGCTTTCGGTGTAAAGCGTTTTTTGTAGCACTTTTCTTCTTCTCGGTGTTCTTGGTCGCGGTACATCACTCTATCGCCATAGCCAACACACACCTAATATGCTAACGATTAGTACAAAGGAACCGTACGGAAAACCCTGATCTGTTTACTTATTCTCTATCTAAAGGTCCTACCACTACAACTGTTCTCATGTGTTAACGTTTAATGTCCGTTTGTCAGTGCGACAAGCTCCGCGGCGAGACGGCCAAGCTGCGCGAACTCCTCGGCCGGAAGGACGACGTGGAGCCCGAGGAGATCCGCACGGCCACCAACACGCTGCAGCAGGCCAGCCTCAAGCTGTTCGAGCAGGCGTACAAGAAGGTACGCTTATTTTTAATTTTTTTTACCGACTTCAAAAAAGGAGGTTTCTCAATTCGACCGTATGTATGTTCTTTTTTTTTTTTTTTTTTTTATGTGTTCGCGCGCATAACTTCGTCGTTTATGAACCGATTTTGATGATTCTTTTTTTGTTGTAAAGGAGATATTCCAAGGGTGGTACCATGATAAGGAAACCAGGATCTGATGATGGTATCCTAGAGAAATCGAGGATAACTTTCGAAAATTGTAAAGATGACTAGTGCGTTAGTTAAGTTTTTGCTTGAGCATTTTAAAGCAGTATAGTTTAAAGATGGTCTGGAGTCGATCTGATGAGGGAGCGGGAAGACGGCCGAGGGAACTCCTCGACGGTACACAGTAGTTACCTTGTGTTTGGGCTCGATGAATTTGTATTGATGAGAACTTTTTACATAGATGGGTTGTGACTGTCGTTAGTGGTCTGATGATGAAGATAAAGGACAGTCAAGGAAATTTCTTAACGGCTTACAGGAACTACCCAGTGTTTGGGTTTAATTCATGTATTGAGATCTCAACACGAAATCGTGTAAATGCATTAGTGAAAACTTGTTTAGCACTAAAAAGGGTAAAATAAACTATTTTTACAAAAATTAAACCGACTTCAACACCACAAATAGGCACTCAAAAGCGAAAAATAATTTAATATAGGTAATTATTATAACCGCTACTCACTCATCTATATGAAGTCGGTGCCAGCCAAATCTAACAGGTAGTAGATAGATACTACTTACCTATGCCTACTTACTTACTACCTCGTACATAGTATATCTACTAACTTTTTAACTAGCCTGGCACCGACTTCATATGGATGAGTGAGTAGCGGTTATAATAATTACCTATATTAAATTATTTTTCGCTTTTGAGTGCCTATTTGTGGTGTTGAAGTCGGTTAAATTTTTTGTAAAAAATAGTTTATTTATAAATAAAGAGTGACGAGACGAGCATGTCATGTGCCTGATGGTAAGCGACATGCCTGCTACATAACACAGTGAGAACAATAACAACGCAGCTGTTGGAACATGAGGTGTCCAAATCTATACCTATCGCTGCACTGCGCTCGTTCCCTCAGTGGTATGAGATGTAATATTGCTATGCCCTGTAATCTCTGTGGAAACATTGTCCTTCAAACCGGATTTCACTTATATCAATAATTTTTTTTGCACACATTGTATTAAAAAGAAACAGCACATAAAAGCACCGTTAGAAACCAAACCACAAAACACATGTGAAGTGTGTTGCCGGAGTGGATTTTCCCAGAAGGTTACATCTTCGTGTCTTCAAATCGATAATGAATCGGTTTCTTCATGGTTAGCTCGCTCCATCGTACACCACATCGTTGTTTAACATCAGGCGAGACGGCGGTCTAGTGTAACCCATCCTAACTTCTAAAAAATCCTAACCTACAATAATTGTGAAACCTACAGGGTGACTGGTGCAGGACCGGCCATAGCAAAATCACGCATGGAGGAGGTTATATGCTACCTATTAAAGCTTACTTTCCCTAACTAAAGTTCTATAGTTTAGGAGATAGGTTAATTTTTAAACCTTTTTAAAATTTTCCCGAAATTTGACCTTAAAGCTGCTATAACTTTTTTTATTTAAAGTTCTAGTGAATTATTCTTTTTTTTTAGTTAGCACAGACAAATGTTTGATCAAACCTACGTCGGAACTCCGCTTAAACAAGGATAAAAAAAGATATTACGCTTGAAAAGGAAAAATTACCGAAAATAAAAACATTAAGATCATTTTATTTTTAATAATTAAAAACCACTAAGTTTCAATAATTTATTTTACTATAAATAACTTTTCTAGTTCATCACCTATCCAACGGTACCAAATTTGTATCCAAAAGTTATTAAATTATAAAAATCGTGATTTCTATTGTAAATGCCGGTCTACTCAGGTAAAGGTTTATTGTTACTATTGTTAAACAAACAGCGGCAATGGTCCCTTAGCATGACGTCAGAGCTTAGGAATGCGATGTCATGTTTTGTCTCTTTCTTACGAAAAGGAAGGGCCACGCCAATCTGATTTTGGAGAGAATTCACTGCATTGAATATCATGTTCAGTCGTGTCTTACCGCTCCTACGTACTACCGACCGTGCTCTGTTCTGTTTCACCATTCCTTGTTATTAGTGAACTGTTATCTTGTTGATTGTTTTGTTATTGACTGTTTTCGTTAAGTTTCGTTATTGTTTGTTTTCGTATTCAAATGCCTGAATACACAAACGAAGAATACGCCGATATGCTGTTGGCGTACGGCGCTGCTGACTGTAATGCCCGTGAAGCGCGGCGTATTTACCAGGAGCGATTTCCAAATAGAAGTATACCTCACCGAAACACATTTTCTACAACATATCGTCGGTTAAGGGAAACGGGTAACTTAAACGCCAGAGAACCCGAAACAGTGCACGTCAATTACCTGTCGAAATTGACGAGCAGATTTTGGCAGCATTTGAGGAGGACCCCACTACTAGTAGTACCAGAGTGGTAGCTGAAGCTTTGGGCGTCAGCCAATGGAAGGTCTGGACAGTAATGCATCGTGACAATCAACACCCATATCATTACACACCAGTTCAAGGTAATTTTTAATTAATTTATTTAGATTAATTAGCTTAGATGTTACAATGTATTTAACAATGTTTTTTTTTTTAGTCGCTACAACTATGTGAAAAGTACATTCACGAATCAAATTTAATAACCATTAAGAGTTGGTTTTGGCTTGTTGACAGGGCTTGAAACTGGTGACTATGCAAGGAGGACGAATTTTGTCGCTTGATTCTGCACAGAGATGTCGACGACCCAACATTCCTCAAACGCATATTGTGGACCGATGAGTCACATTTCAACCGAGAAGGAATTCACAACTTCCACAATTTACACCATTGGTCCCCTAATAACCCACACAATAAGAGGGTAACATCATTCCAGCGGAAATTTTCTGTGAATGTATGGGCGGTGTGATTGGTCGGACTATCATTGGGCCCCATTTCCTACCTGACATCTTAAATGGGGAAATTATCTAGAATTTTTAATGGACGTCTTGCCTGATCTGCTGTCGGAAGTTTTAAACGACGAAATGCCCATTGTGTTTCAACACGATGGGTGCCCGGCATTTTCAGGCTGGAAGTCCGAGAACTACTCAACAACACATTTCCTGAGTCATGGATAGGGAGAGGTGGACCAACTGAATGGCCGGCCCGATCCCCAGATTTAACACCTCTGGATTTTTATGTTTGGGGTCGAGCCAAAGAGCTGGTCTACAATAAAGGACAAATTAACACAAAAGAGGAGTTGATACAAAAAATTAATGATGCTTTCGTGATTATGAAAGAAGAGATTAGATTAAATTTAACTACGACAGAAATTAGGAAGAGATGTCGGGCATGTATTAGAAATTGCGGACAGCAATTCGAGCAGAACCTAAAATAACAATGTCTTTTCAATGCCCGATATCTTTTCAAATTCACAATTTTTTCTTACTCGTATCATTGTATTCGTCAAAATAAATAATGTACCATTAAGCACTTGTTTTATTTAATTACTAATACCAACACTGACCAAATTTTGTTTACTATTATTGATTAAATTAGCTTTAGAAATCTGAAAATCTTATCAATTACTAGCTGCTAAATATCCACATTTTGTAGTACGTGTGTTTGTACGATGAGGTTTTAGATATGTACATGTAGTTTGTACATTTTTTGTTATACATTTGGTACCGTTGGATAGGTGATGAACTAGAGAAGTTTATTTAGAGTTTATAAATTATTGAAAGTTCAACTTCAACTTCAACTTCTTGATTAATGGCTATTATTGTGGTTTAGCCTCACAACTCCGCCAATGTCACGTAGAAAGATATACCATCAAACGAGAAGATTAAGGGTACCCATGAAATTTGTAATGTACGGTGAATTTAGTGTTTCCTCGTTATCTGGAACACAAATTGTTAGTTTTAACTACAGACGATCACAGGACAGTACACAAATATTATATACAGAACACTTAAAACATATAATATATAAGTATAATTATTTTTATAATTTTATCTTATTTTTTTTTATGTATTTACACAGAGTATTTACAAATGGAGTATTAACAAGAGAGAGGAGACATTTGAAGGAAGTAGGACGGGGAATATCTGGAGGGAGGATGTCATACAATGAGAACTGCATTAAGGGACAATTAAAAAATATATGGTCAACATTTCCATCATCTAAATCACATTCACAAACTGAGTGATTCCTAATCCTAAGTTTGGCCAGGAAGACAGGGGTACAGGAATGATTTAGCCGAAGCCGGCATATAGTAGAAGTGGTTGATTTATCTGCATTTTGGAATTTAGAAAACCAGGGCCTATGGGGAATGTCTGGTTGGATATCTCCATAAAATTTTCCTTTCTCTCGTTTAGATATGTTCCATTTCTGGGACCAACACTTGTGGAGCATAGGTTTTAAGATGGAGCAAAGATCAAGAGCATCAATTCGGGAGTATGTAAGGGAGCCCGATTGAACAGCAGCTTTAGCACAGGCATCAGCATGCTCATTACCTAGAATACCTGAATGTCCAGGAATCCAAGCCAGAACAACCTCAATGTTGTACTTGAGGCATTGTAGAAGAGCTTCTCTTATTTTTAGAATTATAGGGGACCTGGTTTTCGAATGAAAAGGGTTGGACAGAATTGCTTGAAGACAGCTCTTAAGAGTCTGTTAAAATTATGGTCTTGTTCAGGTTGTGGGATATTATAAATAATAGGGATTCTAGGATAGCAATTGCTTCTCCTGTAAAAACAGAAGTCACAGACGGGCATTTAAAACTTAGAATTATACTAGTAGAGGGGATCCATACCGCAGCACCAACTGGATAATAGGGGGACTTAGAAGCATCTGTAAAGATTTTAATCCAGTCATTGTATTCAGAATGAATTTTTTGGCAAAAGATTTTATTGGCTTCAATAGTATTCTTGTCCACCCCAAAATCCAATATAATGTTGTCGGGCAGGAAAGACAACGCATCAAAAGGCGTGGAATAAAGGGGTAAGATGGATGATTGAAAAAGTGGGTAAGGAAGACGAGAAACAAATAGAAAACTGCGGAGTAAGCAAGGTAAGTCATCATCGAATAGTCGATTTGGATGGTATAGTGAAGCCAGGTATTCTAATTTGCGGAGCAGGGTATGATTCTGTTGTTGGGCTAACTTGACAAAAAATCTATCGGATAGGAATTGTCGCCTAAGAGATAGTGGGGGTTCACAGCATTCCACCTGCATCGCATTGATGGGCGACGATCTCATTGCACCCAGAATTATCCGCATACATTTGGCCTGTAATTTGTCCAGCTTCCTTAAACCTGCTTTATTACCGGGGTCCAGGAGGAAAGAGCCATAATCCAAGTGACTGCGTGACAGCATTATACATAAGCTTTTGAGTGAACGGTGGGCACCCCACCAAACACCAGATAAGGATCTAAGAATATTAATGTTCTTTTCACTTTTTTTTTTATGTATTCAAAGTGGGGACATCAGATAGCTTACGGTCCAACCACACCCTAAAACTTTACTTTGATATCCTCTGGGATTGTTTCACCATTGATTTTGATGATAGACGGGGATTAGTTCTTTTATTTGAGAATACTACAACTTTGCATTTATGAGCAGATAAACCAAGGCCATGAGGAGAGAACATTCCATGAGATGCTCCAGAGCGATGTTAAGTTGACTAATAGCTAACTCATGTGACTTTCCAGAGCAATACAAGACTATGTCATCAGCATACTGAAGCATCTCACAGAAAGGGAGAACCGACTGTTCTAGGTCATAGGTATATAAGCTGTACAATATGGGACTTTCAACTGATCCCTGTGGCAAACCCTTCCATACTCTTCTAGGTGGTATTGTTGAATTGGGGGACTTAATATGAACTGTTCTTTCAGTCAGCATGTTGCAAATGAATCGTACCAACTTCGGAGGAATACTCAGCTGAGAGAGTTTTCTCCTGAGCACCGGAAGAAGAACGTTGTCATAAGCAGCTTCAATGTCTAAAAGACCCCGACAAGGTATTCCTTTTAATGATGGCTGTGCGAATGTCAGTGGTTAATATTCCGAGGCTATCTATAGTGCTCACACCCTTTCTGAATCCGTACTGGGTCTTAGCTAATATGCTGTTGTGTTCTACAAACCATTCTAGCCTCTGTTTTGTCAGATGTTCTGTGATTTTGCAAGGGCAGAGGATAAGGCGATTGGTCTGTAGCTGGCTGCATCAGCAGGGTTCTTACCAGGTTTCAGGATAGGTATGATCACTTGAGACTTCCAAACAAGGGAACTGTTCCATGCTCAAAAAGGTTGTTAATTATATCTAAAAGGAATACCTTGCATTTTTCAGATGATTTTTTATAAAAGAGTATGGAATACCGTCAGCCCCAGGGCAGAGTCCGTCAGCCCATTTAGAGCAAGTTGAAGTTCTGAGAACGTAAATGGGGAGTCTAAATTGTGTGCTGATGAAAGAGGGCCTGGAATAGAGGAAGACAATCTACATTTGGTACGGAAGGGGAGCCAGCTTGTCCGCAAAGGACTCAATCCAAACAGATGAATCCACATTCATTGTATTATCAGGACGGAATGAACCTCGGAATCGTTTCATCTGTTTCCAAACCAAAGAAGATGGAGATCTGGGGATAATCCTTGACAAAACTGATCCATCCTTGTTTTTTTTTTTTTAAACAGCCTGGTGGCCTGGGCTGCAATTTTTTTTTATACTCCAGGAAATTTGCTGGTGTCATTGAAACCTTGTAAGCTCTTTCAGATTCCTTCCGTTTCCTGGCAGCTGCTGTGCATTCCGCATCCCACCAAGGAGTAGAGACTTTGTATTTACAAGGTTTTTAATGGGAAAATTTTCATCAGCACTAGCGGATATAGACTCAACAAAGTTACAATAGTTTTGGAGCATGTTAATACTATTAGTGGGGGCATGATTCTATTCGGTTTTCCAGACACAAAGAGTATGATGACCAATCAGGGTTAGAGAGTCTATATTTTAGGAGGGGTTAAAGTTACGGGCAGGGACAGCTCTGCTTGGAAAGGAGATAGAAATTGGGAAGTGGTCACTGCCGTATGAGTGAGTTAAAACTTGCCAGGAAAGAAGAGGAGCAAGGAAGGAGAACAGAAGGTGAGGTCAACTGCGCTATTAGGGTTTTGGCCTGGAGAAACTCTACGAGTGGGAGAACCATTGTTGATAACACAGAGGTTAGCCTCATCAAGAATTTCTAAAGAGAGAGCAAAATCATCGTCAACACTGCACCCCCATGAAGTATGATGGGCATTGAAATCACCCATCACGACCATAGGGGGCTGAATTGACATGAGGAGGAGGAGGATATCAGGAATCATGGAGGAGTGGGGATGAGGGATATAGACTGACACATAAGTGATGTCCAGGACTTTAGTAGCAACTACGTTGATACCAGGAGGAGAGAGGTGGCAGGGATATTTGGGAGAAAGGGAGGAGCGTCGTATAAGTAAGGCGCTACCCGAGTATCCATCAGTTCTGTCATCCCGGAGACATGAGTACCCCCTGGACCCTAAAACGGGAGCCCGGCACTAACCACGTCTCCGAGATGGCAATGGCTAATGGATGGAACTTATTAATTAAGTGGACAAGACTATGTTTCTTGGGACGGAGGCTTCGTGCGTTCCACTGTAGAACGACTTGATCCATTATTATTTAAAAGGGAGAAAATTTGAGATAGTTGGTGGGCAACGTGGGACGGTAGATTGTAGTTATTTTGGGAAATAAGGGTTATAACAGTTGAGAGGAGGGCTTCCAGGATTCTGTGGTCCTGGGGGGCAGGAGAGGATTGTGATAGAGTAAACCCATTTGGAAGGTCAGACGACATTTCTGCAGTAATGGCATCATGGGCTGCTTTGTCGTAGGGTTTACTCAAAGGAGCTCTGGGACGGGAGAGTAGTGAAGAGAGTTTTCTATAGCTGTCAGTTGGGGATTTGGATGAGATGGGATAGGATTGGACTGAGCTTGTTGGATGGGATGAAGGAGTTGGATTTGACTTAACTACTTCGGAATATGGTCTTGTAGGTTTAGGGAACCGGCGAGACCCCTCCTCATATGAAAGGTTCTCCTGTGACATCAGGAGCTTGATTGCTTTCTGTCTTCCCTGTTCTGGGCAACTTTTGTTGCCAGCAAAGTGATTTCCGGAGCAGTGGAGACACGTAGCTACAGCTTCCTCAATGTCACAAGAGTCACCAGTATGAGGTTGGGCACACCGGTAACACCTAGGCTTTGAACGGCATTGAGCTTTTACGTGTCCAAATCGGCAGCAGTTAAGACATTGGATAGTCGGATAGTGGTAAGTTTCTACTTGCAGGAGGTATGGAACAAAAAACTCTTTGTGGTAGAATTTGTCCTTGAAAGGTTAATACTACAGTTTGGGTGGGGACCCAAGAGGGTTTTCCGTCAGTAATAAGTTTTCTATTAAATCTACGGGCTTTTAGCAGTGTGCCGCATCCTTTAGGAACGTCAAGAGATGATGCAAATTCGTCCATAGACAGATCCACTGGGACTTGCCGAACAATTCCCATTTTAGTTATGTTGAATGTAGGAATGATTGCTTGGTAATTGTTCTTTTCAAGATAGGGTTATCCAGGAAAAGGTTGGCATCTTTAAAGGTTGTGAATTCTACAGATACTTTATTCCTACCCACTTTTTTAACGCCATCGGGGCATATATTTGGAATGCTATTATGGCATAAAAACTGGCCAAACTTTATTGCTCTGATGGCGGTGCCAGTAGCGGGGTCAGGATCAGGACGTGAAATGTGGATCAAAACGGGCCCTTATCTAATGCCGTATATTCCTTGATACCAATCACCAACGATGGGTGGATAAAAACACTTTGAATGGAGGCAGAAGCCAGTTCTTGATTCACAATTGTTTTTTTCGGAACAGACTCAGTAGGGGACTCTGGAGCACGGCGTTTTGAACCTGCCGAGGGGGTAGGCGGAATATCCGGCGGGTCAGGCGGGTCGGGCTCTAAAACGTCCATGATGGACGTTCAGAGATGGACACAAAACAATATAGTGTTAGAATTCCCAGTACTCACCAATACAACATATACCACAACCGAGAGGAAACACTAATAAACGTTATTCACACAAAAACCTGGTTTTTATACTAAAAATCGCGACTCCCGTGTGACAGCTATCAGTTGTGACGACGGAATCTTATTGAAAGTTAGTGGTTTTTTAATTATTAAAAAATAAAATGATCTTAATGTTTTTATTTTCGGTAATTTTTCCTTTTTCAAGCGTAATATCTTTTTTTTTGTCCTTGTTTAAGCGGAGTTCCGACATAGGTTTGATCAAACATTTGTCTGTGCTAAGAAAAAAAAAGAATAATTCACTAGAACTTTAAATAAAAAAAGTTATAGCAGCTTTAAGGTCAAATTTCGGGAAAATTTTAAAAAGGTTTAAAAATTAACCTATCTCCTAAACTATAAAACTTTAGTTAGGGAAAGTAAGCTTTAATAGGTAGCATATAACCTCCTCCATGCGTGATTTTGCTATGGCCGGTCCTGCACCAGTCACCCTGTATAATAGTTTTATGTGACTGCACTTTTTTGAGCCACTGTACCGTTCTATGCGCGCAGTGGTCAAGCAAAAGTGCCATAGCAATGGGCGCTCGTTATCAACCGTTGTGGCTCTCATAGCATACCGGTCGATTAAAGCCTCCTACATTTATATTAACTACTAGATGTCCGCCCCGGTTTCGCCCGTAGTACATTATATAGCACACATCGGGATCCCGTACATATCGAACGGTGAAAGAATGACTGAAATCGGTCCAGTCATTCTTGAGAATATCGCTTTCAAACAAAAAACCTCTTCAGCTACCTGCTACGCCACCTGTCGTACCAAAAAACAAACAAATTCTCAATGAAATTTTTTTGTGTCATCAACATACAAAAAATTATTACACACGGTCATTCCGCCAGTTATGAATCAATAAGTTTTATTAGATTACAATAAAATACACACCGTCTTCTCAATTTAAAAAAAAAAATAACGCTCTACGCCGACGTGCGATCACTTTGTGGGCCAAAATGGCGTCGAACGATCGCGACAGGTGACACAGAAATGGCGCGGAGGTCCGTATCCGTAATCCGAATTTTTTTTAGGCCATATGAAGCTTTGTTTCTATTTGTATTAGCGGTAAATTTCGAGGAATTGAAATTCAGAACAGACTAATAGCAACATTATAACTTCTCATGACGTATACATTAGAGTTGCCTCGAATAGTGTTTATAGCGAATAGTCGAATACCGATTAATCGCCATTCACTTTGACGAATAGTCGAATAACTCTACATTACTATTCGACATAAAACATTAAACACATTAAAAATATTTCTAATTTCTTCTAAGTTTGTGAGAAAAGAAAACAATAAAGTTAAAGAAATCTGTTTCATGTTATACATACCTACTTATTTATATGTAATAAATTTAATTTTCCAATTTTTAACCCCCGACCAAAAAAGGGGTGTTTTAAGTTTGACGTCGATGTCTGTCTGTCTGTCTATCTGTCTGTGGCACCGTAGAGCTCAAACGGATAGGCCGATTTCGATGCGGTTTTTTTTATTTGATGGTTAATATCCGTGCGGATGTTTTTAGCTATGTTTGGTTAATATCGATTCAAAATGGCCGCCGCCACAAAATGGCGGACAAAATATTTCTTCACAACCTACCTCAATATGGGTATCAAATGAAAGGGCTTGACTAGTAGAATACATTGCACTATGAAAAATTTCAAATCTAAGATGGCCGCTTCCACAAAATGGCGAAATATTTCTTTTTTCACAACTCCCTTAATATGGGTATCAAATGAAAGGGCTTGACTAGTAGAATGTTGTACAGATAACAAATCTGAGGTAGTCGGGGATTAATCAAAATTTTTAATTTTGTTCTTTTAAATGCTGGCAACCCTTTTCTTGTACAAGTCTTTCTCTTTAGTTTACTAATTTAATTTCATGAATATGATAGGCACATGCACATATTACAGATAATAATTGATATTGTGTATTGTTTTATTAAGGAAAATAATTAAAAAAAAATATTATTTTTAACTCATTAGTTCTTTTGTTCGTTAAAAGTTTATTTTCGGCTATTCGCCGAATGCCGAATAATACAGCTATTATTCGGTATTCGACGAATATCAAAAAAATGACGAGTAATGCCGAATAATAGCGAGTATTCGCGGCAACTCTAGTATACATGTCATAATCCGTCATCCAATAAGAGAGCTTCGGTCAAGCAACTATGCGTTGCGTAAAGCACGTCTGGCCTCCTGTCTGTAAGCAACTATTGTTGACACAAAGCGGGTGAAACACAATCTAAAAAGAATTAGGAACTTTTCTAGAAAACATGGAACATCAAGACAGAACTTATGTCAAAATCTATTTTTTAATTTTTGCTGTATTTGCTCCAGATGGCAGCCGAACGCGAGGGCAACCAGCAACAGTCCACAGAGCAGAGACAGGAGGAGACCAAGGAAGAGAAGAAGAACTAACTCCACTCCCCACGGAGTCTCGCACACAAACACAGGCTGCGCTAGGGAACTCTGCACCTCGAGACCTGCCTACAGAGAAGCGTAAATCTTTTGACTCGAGATACTATATTTTAGTACATATATATAAATCTATATTTATCTTATTGACTAGCTTTGTGATTGGTCATAAATCACCTTCGGTTCCCTAAACACCCACATATTTTTGGAAAATATTGTCTCCTAGTTATATATATTTTTTGTGAAAAGCTTTGACGCCGCCTTTTGTTTCTAATGTCAAGCTATCATACATACTTTCAACTTGGAGATAATTTTCAGTCTGTAGATTTGGTTATGTCATAAATGTCAAAAAGTTATGTCAGTTTTGCGAAATGTCAATTTCTCTGTATAAACATTATGAGCAGCTATGTGTATAATATGAATGAGTTTCCTCTAGTGCTAGTCGAAATTAGATGATTTATGAAATATTTTCAAAGATGCATATTGAAATAAATAATATAGAGCTCAAACTTCTATGTACATTTTTATTTATTTGAGGAAATTGCAAAAACTATATATATTTTAATCATATCGCAGGATTGATCCTTAAAATTTCGTTATAAAAAGAGTAGAATTACAATGTCTTTAGGAAAAGTTCCAAGTTCTTCATAGTGAGAGTCCAATTAAAAGAAGTAGTAATTGTTTGGTATAAATTTCAACTGAAACTGGTCTCAAATACATTTTAAGGATGATGCTGATGAGAATCAATTTAAAATATCAAAGTTACAAATCAACTATGCAAAATGAGGTATACATGAACGGAACAAAGTTATGTAGTTATTATGGGGGGTCTTATCTGTTAGATTGATTTCTATCAGCTTATTTAGTTGTGAAACCTGCGCTGTATATGCAGAAAAGTTGAGTATTTAATTTTATATTTTAGAAGCTACATGTCCTACACGAGCCTAATACGATGCTATACAATGGAAACACATTTACACAATTAAATAAATCAATTGTTTTTCGGTCGACATCAGCTATCAAAGCTGCAAATAAAGAAAGCTTCGCTGGTACTCTCGCGTAGGACGGCGCCACAATTCGAATTGCTATTCCAAATATGTATTTTGCTGCTTAGCTCTGTAGACTTGTTTAACTAATGTAAAAAAAAAAAATCTGGTGTTGAATGTAGTTATAATGTTTTATAAATTTTCTGTGCCATAAGTTTTTTTTTAACATTTGAATGTTTAAAGCTGATAATTGATTGGCGAGTAAGCTTGCTGACGCTCGATCCCGTCGTCACTTCTGATGGGCACAAGCAGCCCACTAATTGTTCCCACTGCTGGGACTCTGGCCTTCTCTTGCAAGGAGATAATTTTTTGCTGTTTATGTTTAGCATTTCCTAATTTTTTTTAGCAATTTTAATTAATCCATTTTTTTAAGAATTCCGAATATCTCGTTATATACAGAGATATTAATTTCAAACTTACAAGTTGATAAAAACCAAAATATAGATTCTACCTTAGAAACATCTTTTAACGCATCGACTCTGTCAAACAAAAAACCACATCAAAGTAGGTTTGTGTAGTAGGTAGGTAGGTAATTTTTTTTTAATTTTGCTGCAGCTACAGATATATTATGTCAAAATTATAATATGAAGCAAGAAGTATGTATCACTGAGATGTAGTTTCACAAAATAATTGAAATAAATGCATTGAAATCTTAAGGGTGTCAAATTAGAACTTATGGCGCGGTAGTTTTATAAAACTGTAGAAATATAAATTTAGGCTGTTACAATTAATTATTATAATATTATCTTACGATTGTACATTAAAAACGAGGACTGAAACAGTTTTCTGGACACATTTTCTGATATAAATATCTCCCTATGATATTACATTTTTATTATATTCCTGCATTTAGCGCTAAAATGTCTTCGGTAAACTGTTTGGTGAAATTTAGTTGTTTTTTTTGTTATACATATTACCTACATATTACTTAAATATGTAGGTATTTTATGCGCGTATTGTATTTGATGTCATTTTTGTAGATACCGAAATATTTCGAATTATTTGTTCCATAAGAAATGTTTGGTAAAATTATTTTATTTAAAATATAGAACTGTTGACTTCGCTCGTGGATGACTGAGCAAATTGGCGATAGTACCACCAACTTGCTGGGCACGCTTCCAATTGGTGGTGGACGAATCTATTATTTTCGTCTGGTTATGTGGGAGCTATAGTATTGAATGAGGAATTATGCCATATTATTTCTCAAATAAAGTCGCGAATTTTTTTGTATATTATTTGTTCCTTAAAAAAAATTTCGTTTTGCGACTCACAAATTAGTTCCTAGTATGCGTGTTAAATAACGAGCGAAGTTCAATACCAAGCATTGAATTAGGGGTCTAGAGAGACCGCTCTATCTACGTAAGAGTACCTGTCTAAAGTGATAGAAAAATATTTCACCTTTATTACAATTGTCGTAAAGATGGTTATCGCTAAAAGCCGATCTCTGCAGGTAACCTTAGGGTGGAAACTATTTTTATATTTATTAATATAAAAAATGGCTCAAGTGTAATACGCGTATAGAATGTGTGATTGTGACGCCGCGCGCCTGTCGCCATTTGATTGTGTAGATAAACTAAAAGCTTGAAAATGCTATAGTGGCGCCTCTGCATGGTTGATGCACGCCGGACGCGCGGCGGCGGGAAAATTGTGCGTGTACTGTTGTTAGTTTAGAATAAAATATTATTTCCAAACATGTTTGTTTGCCTTTTGTACAACTTCCCTACACCTTTGTCATAAGTTTCCCTAGTGGACTGAGCACACCTGTCTGGGTGTTGGGCGTCCTCTTCAACTAGGTACTTATTACAGTTGGCTATAAATTTAGTTTTAGGTATACATATAGCACGGTAATATTATCTATCAGTAATTTAATTTAACTGAGCCGTTTCTTTGAAATGCATACCGCTGCGAGCACGTAAACAAACGATAAGGCTAATACGACTTACACGACTCGGCTACCTTATGTCATGCACATTAGATAGAGATTACATAGCGAACACGCACCGAGCGTACACTCCGCGAGGCATAAGCTGAGCGTTGCATTTGTGTGAGTGTACATAGATAGTGTAGGTGTGACAACCGGCCTTAGGCGCGGCGCCATTCTTTCTCGCCGCGCTCCTGCCTGATTGGTGATCACTCACACTAATGCAAAGCTCAGCTTATACCTCGCGGAGTGTACCCAGATATCGAGGCCCGCAGCCGCGTTTCGTCCGTTTGTATGAAGTTGAAATACTGGTAGTTAATATTACCGTGCCTAGGCAGGATAATCATCGATATAAATTAAAAGATGTGCCCTGGGGGGTCTACCGCCTAACGCTACTGCTTTCGGCTATGCTTTGATTTGTGACGTCATCTGTCAATTTGGTACCGCCGATGAAAGCCGAAAACAACATCTGCTTTCCGTAAAGCCGAAAGCAGATGAATGAACGAAACTCATACATTTGCACTGAAATAGCGACCGCCTAATTTTTATCTGCTTTCAAGCAAAGCATTTTCTGCTTTCAAGTAATGTCATGAAGACATGGCCAAATTCGATGCTGCTTTGCGATTGCTGTAGTGTAATTTTCTAGTATTTTCGTAATTAAACTGGCTTGTCAAGATAGATAATTGTGTGGTGAATATATACAATTGCGGGAACACTGATAACTTCCCAAGATTCGTCATAGAAACGGAGATTTTACTAAAAATAAGTAAATCACAGAATTTTACACTTTGGAAGGGCATAATTCCCTCTTGCATCTTTCCCGAAAAACGGGACATCAAACTTGAGATAAAGGTAAGCAGGAACTTATAATGATACCTACCTTTTTTTGTTTTGATAATAATACCTAGCTTTATTTATTATCATTTGCGATTTAATAGGTACCTACTTACGTTCACAAATTGTCTCAGAAACTTGCTAAGTTACTACTATGAATTATTATTTTAAACATTCTGAACTGCTTGCGATCGATATTATTGTGAGAGACTTGTTATCAGTTTCAGTACAGTACATTAATCATATTTTGATGGTAGGTATTGAATATAAAACTCCAATTATAAAAGACATGTACTTATACAAAATTAAACATGCAGAATGTGCTTCAAAATAATAATTAGCAAGTATTAGATTCCATATTATAAACCTACATAGGTAATTTATGAACCAGCCACCTAATATTACCTCTTACTAATATCATAAATGTGAAAGATTCTTTTGTGTTTGTTGCTTAATCTCTTTGGGGTGTCTGAACAGATCATATGAAAATATAGAAATGTAGGTACATGCTGCTAGTCATCTAATGAAATGTTAATATTTCATATCAATACAATTAAACTTTGTTTTTGTTTTAGGAGTTACAAGAAATATTGACTGCTGGCTGCTCCCATAGCTTACAAGAAAACAATAAGTCGTCTCAGAAGAGTACCCAACCCCAAGTCAACAACCCCATAGAACTGTTAAAAAATTATTGAGAATAAATACACGCACATTTCTTTTGTGTTATGATTCCTTATTTCTTAATCTGGATGGGGAAATAGAAAACCTTTGCCTAAGTTATCCTACGACCAAAGAGCACACATGATCTTCAGTTTGAATAGCTAGACTGGCTGGCCTAACTGATAGTAAGTGTGCCAAGCCACTGCTGTAGACCAAGCGAACCCATGGGTTGAGAGCTCGATCCCCACCCAGTGCAAATATTTGTGTGACGAATACAAATGTTTGTACTATGGCTGGGCGTTTTCTATGTGAGAAAATAAGTATGTATTATTGTATCAGCTATCTGGCTGCCACAGTACAGGCTTTGCTTAGTTTGGGGCTAGGTGTTGTGTGTGAAATGTCCACCACCACCAATAATAGATTGATGTATAAATTGGACACTTATGCATTGTAAGGACATAAAGTACTTTGACTTTAGAAAACCTTGTTATTGTTACATCTCAAGGTGTCAGTTATGTATTATTAGGACTCTTTGAAGACACCTGGGGCACACCACTTTTGAGTGAAGTAGGTACAGTACTAGGCAGTGATTTATTTACTCTTCCTGTTCAATAGTTGTATGGTTGCTACCATCATGCATTATCTCAGCTCAATTATCTGCTGCATGAATCTACACATAAAAATCAATATGTGTAGATTCATGGATCATTAATAAATCATTACATTGGTGTGCTACACTAAAATTCTCATTTAGGATCCAAAAAATTAATTAAAACACAATATTTATTGTTGATGCAACAGATACATTTAATTTTCAATACTTTTTACATCACACTCTTGTAAATAACTATAGGTTCTTCGACAATCACTCTTCAAGCTTCGTTTTAATCAATCAGCGACATCACTTCAGGAATGTGTTTTGTAAGTTGAAATGGTCTCAGAGAAGCTTGATATATCAGCCACTGCAACCATGATGCATAACAATTGATATATCTGAAACAAAGCACTTTTATTTTAACATGTAACTTATTGATGCCATTTATTATATTTGTATATAGGTATATATTGGTAGGACTTCGCTAAGTCTCCCTGAGGAAATCAACACCATTGCCTGTTTTTCTACAGCCATGCAGTAATGTGCAAACAGAATCAGAATCCTTTATTACTTATAAGTTCACTGTGTATCACTTTGAAAGATAAAGTGTCCATAAATCACAGGGCCTAGAGATAATCATCTAATCATAAGCTGTGGGTCGTGGGTTTGATCCCCACCCAGTGTAAATGTTTGTGTGATGAATAAAAATATTTGTACTGATCCTGGGTGTTTTCTATGTATAATAAGTATGTATTTAAAAATATATAAGAATTATATCAGCTATCTGGCTTCCATAGTACAAGCTTTGCTTAGTTTGGGGTCAGATGGTGTTGTATGTGAAATGTCCACCAACATTTAATTTCTCTATGTGCGCAGCGTAGCTAATGATTTCGACTCTAATAGGACTAGGTTTCTCTAATAGGAATAGGTTTCCACTAGGTTTGTGACACTGTGCTGTTATAGGCATGTGTGTTGCTTACCAAGTGGTACATGTCCTGCTGCTCTTCCCACCACTTCTATAAAACACACCAGTCCGCCTGAGCCGCCGTCTCGATAAACATTATATCTATACTAAAATTATAAAACATGGGCAGCCCAATTTAAGCGCGTCTCCTGCAGGGACTCTGCGCCTTCAAATGACATGACAGACTCAGCTCTTAGAAAAATACTCTAAAGTGGTGGAAGCGGGATTCGAATCCAGAACCTCACGAAATGTGAAAACAAGCTTATAATTATTAGCAACGATAGACACTATTCAAATTTGCCTATTATCATTACATACATCTTAACACATATAATGCCTCGTCAACCATATATGGCTGACATTTTTCTAACTAACTGGGCCTCGTCAGCCATATGTGGCTGACAGCACAGGCTGGTTTAAAAATGAGATTTGGGCGTCGTCATCCACGTTTTTCGTATAAAATCGTATGGCGTATGGCCGACAAGGCCTGACAATTTATAACTTAACTGGTGGCACTGCAACATTTACTAACATTTTGAAAAATATCAAGCTTTGAAGTGGGAATGTCAAGAACGAATTAGTGATGAGACAAACAAAATATTTTACACAATAAAACGAACATTTTATGTATGAAATGAAAATGTTTTAATTGTTTTTAATCATAATAGAGTATAATAAATATGGAGGTTAGCACTTAGACATATCTGTGGTCTATATTAAAACAATTAATACAATAATGCGGCTTATTTGGGCAATCTTCGCAGTATGTAACTACTCTCTTGGTCTTGTTTCTCGCATGCATTCTTCCAAATTGTACACAATTTTCTTTGTAACATCTGAAACAATATTTACGACAGGCAGAAGCCAGCCCTTGCTTCTTTTTTTAATTCGTGTTTTAATCGTCTCGGCCTAGCAGGGCACCTGTTTCTGAGACTCCTGTGCTCACCAAGTACTCAACCAATGCTGTTCTGAACTGAACAACAGTGAGCTTTCTTTTAGTTGTTAATTTATGTAATATGTACGAATTTACAACAGCAGTATTCAGTAATAGCTCCATCGCTAATCTCTTGGGCCATTTAATTGTTTTGCGAAGAGGGTCGTGTACGATGACATTTGATCTGACAGATCCACGGCTGATTTTGCTTGATTATAATCAACCACAATTTTCGGCTTTATTTTTTCTTTTCCTTTTTTAATGATTCTTCTGAAGCTAACGGAGTGCTTCGTAGACAGGAGCAGCACATCTCTCTTATCTTTCCATTTCATAACTGTTATTCCTTCGGCATTTTCTTGAGCTGAAAATTCGTCTGCTTTCAGCTTGGCTTGAACGACTGTTTGAGGTAAACCTCGCCTGTTTTTCTGAGTGTGCCTATGAGATGTGTTTGCCCTGCTAGCAGCTTCCGTGCTAGATCCAAGCTGGTATACCAATTGTCGGTGCAAACCGTATGTCCCTTGTTTAGATAATCGTCACACAAAGTAAGGACGACATTAGTTGGTGTAGTGTTCACATTATCGTAGTTTTGCCGGCATAAACATGCACTTTTACGGTGTATCCTGGGTTTGAGCACAGTTTGAAAAGTTTTATCCCATATTTGTGTCGCTTATTTTTGTTGTATTGCCTAAATATAACGCGTCCACGAAATGGGATTAAGCTTTCGTCGTCACATACTTCTTCGTTTGGTGTATAATAAAATTTAAAATTATCATTCAGCATGTCTAACAAATGTCTGACTTTGAACAATCGGTCTTTTTTATCGTCATTCCTTTCATTGTTAGCAAAATGTAACATCCTCAAAATAACTTCAAAGCGATTTCGGCTTATAATCGACTTTACAAATGGTTGCTCAAAACATTTATTAGTGCTCCAATACATAGACAGTTGAGGTAATTTTACTAGTCCCATCCAAATCAAAACACCAAAGAAACGCTTTATTTCATGGCAATCTGTAGGCACCCATTTTGCATTCTGTAAGAATGTGTTGTACTGTTGTTCAGGATTTGTGAAGCAAAACGATTTGTTTCTACAGCTATGTACTCAAATATTTCATTAGGTACAAGCAATGAATAAAAATCTTCAGGCTTAGCTGAACTCATGCTGAATCGCAGCGGAAATGGCTTTAGCCCTGGACATTCAGTGTATGGAATAATACTTCTTTGCTTACCTAATGGATCAAACCATACATGTGAAGGTTCTGAATCACTCAATACTGGAATCGATTCCTCTTCACTGTCAGATAATATCTGCCATCGACGGTTGTTTTTGGTTCGTGGTATTGACTCAGTATCATCGATATCAATGTCGAGTATAGGTGGAGCATCACTATTCGATAGTGAGTTCAAGTCCTGATCAAATACTGATAAATCTAGCTGTGACAGATCGAAATCGAAGTCATCGTCCATTTTCACGTTGAAATAACTACTACCTATCAAACTAACATAACTTAAAATTTTAATTATTGACTAATCATAGGTATAATGCAGTCTACTTCCATGCGTGTTGACGTCGGAGCAACAACTGACGCGGCGCGAATAAAACCAAAATGGCGCCGGCGCTGGCAGCGGCAACAGGGTGGGCCCGGTTTCGCGCGCTTTTAAATTTGATTTCAGATGGCTGACATTGTGGTTGACGCGGCCCAAATGGAATTTTTATTACTGTAGCGCCTCGTCAGCCATATGTGGTTGACGCTATTATTTATTTATTTATTTTAGTGTAAAATACATACAAATATTAAAAAACATTATAATTCAACTTCGTAGCAATCCCGTCAACAAATTTTGAAACAATAAAAAAATACAGTTAGGTCATATGTTCCTACGGCATTATATGTGTTAAAATAGAGTACCTATTCAAATACTTTTTATTGTCATCGCCGAAGTCCTTTTGTAGGGAATCACTAGTGATCGAACTGCTTGACTAAAAACTAACTAACAAATAATATATTCGATATTCATATTATGTTTTCATTGTTTTACATAAATTAAATTGTAAATGTTTAACTCAGATAGAGGTTATTTAAAATGTAAACAATATTTTACATATTTACAATATCAATTATCAATGCTGCCAGCCAATATATCTAAAAAATGCTAGGGTTGCGTGGATATTTTTAATATTACAATTAACTTTTCAATTAACTTAATAGGTAACTTGTAACACTTTCTTGTGTAGAAGACTTCATTTAAAACAAAAGGTATCATTAAATTTGAGAAATAACGATGATTTCCTATCAATTACGGATATTTGAGGTTTACATAAAGTATTACAATTTAACCTAGGCAGAAATTTAAATATAAGGTGGGAACACTTCGATTATTTGTCAAATATCGCGTTCCGTTTTTTGTTTTTTCCTATCTTCGGTTAATCGTAACGCTGATAATGCTCTTCTGATAATTACCTAAATAAATGAATAATAAATGTAAATAAAACAGAGTTATAGCAATTTAAGTAATTTGAAATACCTTTTGACGTTTTAACTGTTGATGAAACTTATAAAATATTTTCGCATTGACTAGTCTCACGAAACCGATTACGTGGTGTTGAAACGTAATTAGGTGAACGCATTTCTTCACTTATTTTAATCTGTCAATGCACGAGCAATTTTGAAAGAAGATATCGATAGGCGATCGCTCTGAAATGAAAGCATGACAGGACAAATGCTATGAAGACAGCTCATGCTTTCCGTCTGCTTTGGAGTTAGGCGGTAGACCCCCTGGGGGTCTACCGCCTAACTCTAAAATTGCTCGTGCGTTGACAGATTAAAAATAAGTGAAGAAATGCGTTCACCTAATTACGTTTCAACACCACGTAATCGGTTTCGTGAGACTAGTCAATGCGAAAATATTTTATAAGTTTCATCAACAGTTAAAACGTCAAAAAATATTTAAATTACCTAAATTGCTATAACTCTGTTTTATTTACATTTATTATTCATTTATTTAGGTAATTATCAGAAGAGAATTATCAGCGTTACGATTAACCGAAGATAGGAAAAAACAAAAAACGGAACGCGATATTTGACAAATAATCCAAGTGTTCCCACCTTATATTTAAATTTCTGCATAGGTTACATTGTAATACTTTATGTAAACCTCAAATATCCGTAATTGACAGGAAATCATCGTTATTTCTCAAATTTAATGAAACATTTTGTTTTAAATGAAGTTTTCTACACAAGAAAGTGTTACAAGTTACCTATTAAGTTAATTGAAAAGTTAATTGTAACATTAAAAATATCCACGCAACCCTAGCATTTTTTCGATGTATTGGCTGGCAGCATTGATAATTGATATTGTTTACATTTTAAATAACCTATATCTGAGGTAAACATTTACAATTTAATTTATGTAAAACAATGAAAACATATGTTTTCAGTTCGATCACTAGTGATTCCCTACAAAAGGACTTCGACGATGACAATAAAAAGTATTTGAATACTCTATTTTATGATGTATGTAATGATAATAGGCAAATTTGAATAGTGTCTATCGTTGCTAATAATTATAAGCTTGTTTTCACATTTCGTGAGGTTGTGGATTCGAATCCCGCTTCCACCACTTTAGAGTATTTTTCTGATGTAAAGTCTGTCATGTCATGTGAATGCGCAGAGTCCCTGCAGTAGACGCGCATAAATTGGGCTGCCCATGTTTTATAATTTTAGTATAGATATAATGTTTATCGAGACGGCGGCTCAGGCGGACTGGTGTGTTTTATAGAAGTGGTGGGAAGAGCAGCAGGACATGTACCACTTGGTAAGCAACACACATGCCTATAACAGCACAGTGTCACAAACCTATTGGAAACCTATAGAGTCCCATTAGAGTCGAAATCATTAGCTACACTGCGCACATAGAGAAATTAAATGTTGGTGGACATTTCACATACAACACCATCTGACCCCAAACTAAGCAAAGCTTGTACTATGGAAGCCAGATAGCTGATATAATACTTATATATTTTAAATACATACTTATTAGACATAGAAAACACCCATGATCAGTACAAATATTTTTATTCATCACACAAACATTTACACTGGGTGGGGATCAAACCCACGACCCACAGCTTATGATTAGATGATTATCTCTAGGCCCTGTGATTTCTATGGACACTTTATCTTTCAAAGTGATACACAGTGAACTTATAAGTAATAAAGGATTCTGATTCTGTTTGCACATTACTGCATGGCTGTAGAAAAACAGGCAAAGGTGTTGATTTCCTCAGGGAGACTTAGCGAAGTCCTACCAATATATATATACAAATATAATAAATGGCATCAATAAGTTACATGTTAAAATAAAAGTGCTTTGTTTCAGATATATCTATTGTTATGCATCATGGTTGCAGTGGCTGATATATCAAGCTTCTCTGAGACCATTTCAACTTACAAAACACCTTCCTGAAGTGATGTCGCTGATTGATTAAAACGAAGCTTGAAGAGTGATTGTCGAAGAACCTAGTTATTTACAAGAGTGTGATGTAAAAGTATTGAAAATTAAATGTATCTGTTGCATCAACAATAATAATAATAAATATTGTGTTTTAATTAATTTTTGGATCCTAAATGAGAATTTTAGTGTAGCACACCAATGTAATGATTTATTAATGATCCATGAATCTACACATATTGATTTTTGTGTAGATTCATGCAGCAGATGATTGAGATGAGATAATGCATGATGGTAGCAACCATACAACTATTGAACAGGAAGAGTAAATAAATCACTGCCTAGTACTGTACTTCACTCAAAAGTGGTGTGCCCCAGGTGTCTCCACAGAGTCCTAATAATACATAACTGACTACACCTTGAGATGTAACAATAACAAGGTTTTCTAAAGTCAAAGTACTTTATGTCCTTACAATACATAAGTGTCCAATTTATACATCAATCTATTATTGGTGGTGGTGGACATTTCACACACAACACCTTCTAGCCTCAAACTAAGCAAAGCCTGTACTGTGGCAGCCAGATAGCTGATATAATAATACATACTTATTTTCTCACATAGAAAACACCCAGCCATAGTGCAAACATTTGTATTCGTCACACAAATATTTGCACTGGGTGGGATCGAAACCACAACCCATGGGTTCGCTTGATCTCCAGCAGTGGCTTGGCACACTTACTATCAGTTAGGCCAGCCAGACTAGCTATTCAAACTGAAGATCATGTGTGCTCTTTGGTCGTAGGATAACTTAAGCAAAGGTTTTCTATTTCCCCATCCAGATTAAGAAATAAGGAATCATAACACAAAAGAAATGTGTGTATTTATTCTCAATAATTTTTAACAGTTCTATGGGGTTGTTGACTTGGCGTTGGGTACTCTTCTGAGACAACTTATGGTTTTCTTGTAAGCTATGGGAGCAGCCAGCAGTCAATATTTCTTGTAACTCCTAAAACAAAAACAAAGTTTAATTATATTGATATGAAATATTAACATTTCATTACATGACTAGCAGCATGTACCTAGATTTCTATATTTACATATGATCTGTTCAGACACCCCAAAGAGATTAAAGCAACAAACACAAAACAATCTTTCACATTTATGATATTAGGAAGAGGTAATAATAGGTGGCTGGTTCATAAATTACTTATGTAGGTTTAAAATATGGAATCTAATACTTGCTAATTATTATTTTGAAGCACATTCTGCATGTTTAATTTTGTATAAGTACATGTATTTTATAATTGAGTTTTATATTCAATACCTACCATCAAAATATGATTAATGTACTGTACTGAGACTGATAACAAGTCTCTCACAATAATATTGATCTCAAGCAGTTCAGAAGGTTTAAAATAATAACTTATAGTAGTAACTTAGCCAGTTTCTGAGACAATTTGTGAACGTAAGTACCTATTAAATCGCAAATGATAATAATAAAGCTAGGTATTATTATCAAAACAAAAAGGTATCATTATAAGTTCCTGCTTACCTTTATCTCAAGTTTGATGTCCCGTTTTTCGGGAAAGATGCAAGAGGGAATTATGCCCTCCCAAAGTGTAAAATTCTGTGATTTACTTATTTTTAGTAAAATCACCGCTTCTATGACGAAACTTGGGAAGTTATCAGTGTTCCCGCAATTGTATATATTCACCACACAATTATCTATCTTGACAAGGCAGTTTAATAACGAAAATACTAGAAAATTACACTACAGCAATCGCAAAGCAGCATCGAATTTGGCCATGTCTTCATGACATTACTTGAAAGCAGAAAATGCTTTGCTTGAAAGCAGATAAAAATTAGGCGATCGCTATTTCAGTGCAAATGTATGAGTTTCGTTCATTCATCTGCTTTCGGCTTTACGGAAAGCAGAAGTTGTTTTCGGCTTTCATCGGCGGTACCAAATTGGCAGATGACGTCACAAATCAAAGCATTGCCGAAAGCAGTAGCGTTAGGCGGTAGACCCCCTGGTGTGTAACGTGAGTGGTTTACAACTACCAATCTACTTGACCCCTAGAATCGCTAGCGGCGAGGTATGTACCGGTTCTACTTATTTTGGTTGTCGACAACGAATAGCGATAGGTATAAACGTCCAACGTTCACCGCTTGCTACATTCGACTACAACGGAAAGAGTGAGCTCACTCTTCCCAACGATAACATAATTCCATGCACCTGAAGTTTGGGACAATCCATTGATTTACATCGATGAGGATAATGAAATGAAAACCACAATACACTTTGTACAAATCACAATTATATTTACAGTTCGCATCGCATACAAACTTAATCATAGATATTCCATACGTATCCAATATAACTATAGGAAACAAGTTTAAACTTAATACAACATTATAATAATCAATTGCAAATGAATTTGTGCCTTCTCCGCATCGTTCCGCTTGTCGCACGGTAAAAATTCCCGTGTCCGCAAAATAACAGAAAGAAGAGGGTAGGTATATAAAAATAAAAATGCGGCCTATACGTAAACAGACAACTGTCAGAAATGGTAAAAATATATTTAAATACAAGCAGCGCTCGCGTTTTTACCCGTCTAGTTTCAGTTCGCATAATTTTCTCCCGAAAAAAAATTGCCTATTTATTTTTCCACGCTCGGTGATCCGTCTCCAACCGCCACCAGCTAGCTGCCTATGAGCTGCTTAGTTTTGAGGATCTATAATATATATAATAATACTTTATTTTGACCAAAACAACAAGTTTACATAAATGGTGATCCAAAATCCAATATATTATGTTATGGTAAAACTGATTAATTGAAAATTATTAATATTTTTACAAAATTATTAATAATAACCACATGTTTTTGTAAATGTGAATAAACGATCGAAATTTATTACTTTTAGCAGTAATTATTAATAATTCACGACACATATTGGTAAAAGTTATAAAACAAATGAAAACCCAATGTTTTTGATAGGTTAGGTTAGGGTTTTTTTTATTTTTATTATAGGTTTTATAGGTTAGGTTTTAAAATATTCATCTCGTGTTATTTACACGATGATTTTTTTCCTATCTCCGGTTTTATTTCAAGGCATTTCTCATTAAACCTCTCGCACGTCGCACACACCACCCCGCCCCGCAATCCTTGGCCACTTATTACATTTATCACTACTAGGGTTAAATTATTAATAATAACCGACAAATGTGATTAATTTATCACTTTAACCTCTACTTTCGGTAATTATTAATAATAATAGATAATTATTAATAATCTTAGATAATTATTAATAATCTTCAATTATTGACTCTTACCGTAACATATATAAAATCAATGCCACTTTTCGTTGTAAGTAACCTCGTCCTAAACGGCTCGACCGATTTGAATGATTTTGTTTGTATACGTTTGGGTAGGGCCCTGGATGGTTTATATTCACAAATCACCCCGGCAGATGGCGCTGCAGTTGGTATCTAGGTTATTATCCGAGCGAAGCCGTAATGGGCCGCTAGTAATCCGTAACTAACGTTCCAAATTTCAATCCGAACTGTTCCAGACTTGAAGAAGACTTTTTTTTCACATCCTACTAAACGTCGTAAATGCGATAGTTTTTGTTGTTTGCATGTTTGTTGCTCAATAACGTCGGATCGGGTTAAAATTTGGAACTCAGATTATAGTATATAACATATAGGATATTTTACATTGCGGAAAAAGAACGAGAACTACGCGGGTAAAACCGCAGACGGCTACTAGTATAGTAGTAGCCGTCATAGTATGAGAAGGATAGAATAATAGAGCTTCGATAATCTGAACTGCCGATTGACTATATAAATGGCCACCTTTTAAATAATATTGGTGAACATTTCTCATAGAACACTATCATCTACCCACAAAATAAAATCCTACTTTTTATACTTGTACCGATACCATGTCAACATGACACCGTGAAATTGTAAAACTTGTCACTTCATAATAAAAAAAAACTTATTTTATTATATGTCCACTGCAGTAATTAACCCACGACGCGAAAGCGACGGGGTTTTTGATATTATTTTTTTTGCAAATAAAAATGTACATTGCTTATTACAATCTGTGGCTATATGGTGTTCTGGTGAAAATTAACGAGGAATGTATAATATTATAGTACTTATAGTAAACAGTAAAAAAAACTTAACATGTTTTTTTAAGTGGCATTGTGTAATTGCAATAAAAAAAATATAAAACGTAGACAATGTTTAAAAAATAACACAACTCGATTATGGGGTTAAAAATCCGTTTCAAAAGCGACACCTTTTCAACGAATTTATCTTATTTCACAGTCAAACTTCGTTCCTACCTGTCCACATCTATTTATTTTGAACAGTAATGAGTTCGTTGACCGCCATCTTGCCTGATGCCGAGCGGACGACACGGTACACGATGAACGCACACACCTAGACGTAACCGATTCACTCAAGACTTCGAGAAACATATTAAATCCACATAGAAACAACACACTCAGGCAACGTATGTTATATATATCTATCGCAGAGAAATGAATATATCAGGGATTACACGAAATCCCTGGTGATACCGATCACGATATATGCCGAATATACTTGTTTATTAAAAAGCTTTATAACTGAAAACTAAGGAGGGTAGAGCAAGGAGTATTTATTATCTGTGTACTTGAAAAAGTGTCCGCACAAATGCGTTTTTGTTTAAATATTGGTGGACATTTCACACACAATATCTGACCCCAAACTATGGAGGGTAGAGGTAAGGAGTGTCATATGTGTCCATGAAAGTGTCCGTCCAAAATTAGGGTGGCGCCAATTAGTATCAGGGTACATTTTAAAGGAAATCAATAAACGTACTATTCACAGTTCACGAAATAAAATCACACTAGCTACACGTTTTCTTATCGTAATATTTTTTTAAGATTATATATACTACATTATTTTGTACTACGCAAGTAGTTAACATTTTCTATAAGTAACTATTTTAGTCGACAATAATATTACATTTTTTTCAACTCAGCACACTTCAACTCGTTAACAATTGCTACATTCATACCATACCCTTTGTCTACATCAGCGCCATTGTAGAAGATTTTTGAACTGTTATTTATATCATACAGCTGGACACTTTTTGAAAATTTCTACCTTATGAGATGATACTCCTTGCTCTACCCTCCATACTGAAAACCTAACCTAACCAGGCCGTTAGGTTAACTTTTGTTGTGCGATTCGTGAAAGTATTATATTTTGTCCGACTTATTTTGTCTGAACTAAACAACTTTCATTAAGTCACAATACGTAAGAATATTCGACATCTTCGTTGATTTCGCCATATCACTGGAATTCGTGTAAAAAGTTAATATTTATTACACTTGACTAATTTTAGTCGACTGAATTCAGGGGAGTGTAAAATATTTCAGTAAGCTAACATACCAATTCGGAAGCGAAGATGGCTTGCTTTTAAATTCAGTAACTAAATTTAGCCAAGTGTATTAACGTATTACACTTGGCTAGCTTATTATGAATAAGCTTTTAATCACCAATATCCTCATTCCCCTGGGACATATCCATAATTTACATAGAACGAATTAAAATACCTCTGCTATTCAGGAAATAACAATGTCCGAATATATTTCGATATTCGGAAATCCACCCTTACGTCCTTAACTACGTCACTGTCTAAGAAAATTGCTTTTGAGACGTGGCTTCCTTTTATACGTAGAAAGAGTGACATACAAAGTTAACGGTCCACCTAGTACAGTTTTCAAAAAAATAATAGGGTCATTTTGATATCTGAAATACATTCGCAATATATTCTATTAGTCATCGATATAAACTAGGGATGTAACGATACATGATTTTTCCGATACGATACCGATTATTAACAAAAATAATCGGCGATACCGATATTGATGGCTTAGTAGATAAGTGCTGTGTGTGTGTTAAACAAATTTGAAGGAAGTTATGTATTAAGAAATTGACATCACACATACATAGACATACACCTGTGTTCCTTCAACGATATTTCATATGTATGAAACACCATATTTATGTATTTAGGTCCTGAAGACTGTGAAGGAAAAATACTTAATTTACAAAAAAATCAAGATAGCCGCTACCACAAAATGCCGAAATACATTTCTTTTATCACAACTCCCTTAATATGGGTATCAAATGAAAGGGCTTAACTAGTAGAATGTTGTACAGATAACAAATCCGAGGCAGTCTGGGGTAATTTTTTTTTTTAATTTTGTTCTTGTAGAACTGGTTGACATCGGCCGTGTTGTATCGGCGTTGCCGATATATCGGCCTGCCTATTATATCGGTATTGTTACATCCCTAATATAAACCATTACATGTGCCCCGAGCACCTTCAAATAGGTAATAAACTTCGTCTATGTGTGTAGTGTAAATGCTTTACACACCACCAATCAACTTGAACCCTAGAATCGCTTGCGGCGCGATACGCTATGCTTCTACTTATTTTGGTTGTTGACAACGTATAAGTGATAGGTAAAAACGTCCGGCGTTCACCGCTTCCTGCAACCGACTAGAAGGGAAAGAGTGAGCTCACTCTTCCCAACTATGACATAATTCCGTGCACCTGAAGTTTGGGACATCTAGTGGTTTATATCGACGTTCTACGAGTCATTCTCGGCTGCCAAAATGGACCTTGTATTTTTTTCTAACTATATGGGGTAAACGAAGCTTTTAATCCTCTGCTACATCAAAGATTTACCAACCCCATTGTTTTTCTTTCATTTCCCAACATAAAAGATACGGCCCGCATAACCCAGCCCACTAAATGTTCCCACTCGGGGCTTCCTCTAGCTAGGAGAGTCAAGGCCGTAACACACTACGGTGGCGTAGTGCCTGTCTATGTCTTGAAGGAATCTTGCAATACATGCTGCAGGAATTCGACCATAAGACACTACGTAAAATCGAACTATCTCGACAGACCACCGCGATCTCACCGCAAATCTTCAAGATACGGAGTTTCCTTCTTCCGTAGGTTCTTCCAGCGAACATCCTCATTGAAGTACTTGATCATTGAATAAAAAAAATCTCCTTCACAGTTCCGGGCTGGCGAAACTTCGACGGCCTCTCCGATGTTACAGATATCATAAGACCCCGCTTACTGTCAGGCGGACCGCATGCTTCTTGCCATTCTTTCTGTAAATAATTATTTCACATTGAATAACAAAACACACAAGTTAAAAAAAAAAACAATAATTGCACGGTCCGGGTAAAAAACCCGCCGGTAACGAAGTCCCTAGTATTGAAGGCATATTATCTAAATGAATTACTTCGGTAAGTAAATAAAATAAATAATAATAGTAGATTATGGCACGAGTGTGTAAAGTGGGTGATTACCGCTGAGGCGCTTGAGACCAGAACCTTGGTGAGGGTCTCGCGATAGCCGAGGATGGCAATAATCAATACACACGTGCTTTATCAACACACTAGTGAATAAAATACTAACGAAAATTAATTTTAAAGTTGTTAAAAATGTTTCCTTATGGTGGGAAAGAATCAGTTGTCAAACAAGAACAAAATTAAAAATTTTGATTAACCCCCGACTACCTTAGATTTGTTATCTGTAGAACATTCTACTAGTCAAGCCCTTTCATTTGATACCTATATTAAGGGAATTGTGAAAAAAGGAAATGTAATTCGCCATTTTGTGGTAGCGGCCATCTTGGATTTGAAATTTGTCATAGTGCAAAGTATTCTACTAATCAAGCCATTTCATTTGATACCCATATTGAGGTAGTAGTGAAAAATATTATATAATTCGCCATTTTGTGGTGGCGGCCATCTTGGATTTGAAATTTGTTATAGTGTTTAGTACTCTACTAGTCAAGCCCTTTCATTTGATACCCATATTGAGGTAGGTTGTGAAGAAATATTTTGTCCGCCATTTTGTGGAGGCGGCCATTTTGAATCGATATTAACCAAACATAGCTAAGAACACCCGCACGGATATTAACTTTCAAATAAAAAAAACCGCATCGAAATCGGCCCATCCGTTTGAGCTCTACGGTGCCACAGACAGACACACACACAGACAGACAGACAGACAGACATCGACGTCAAACTTATAACACCCTTTTTTTTGTCGGGAGTTAAAAAGAATGAATAATTTAATAAACTGTGTTAAAACTGTCACTCAAATATTAACTTTTATTTTCTTTGTAATAAAGAAAACTTTAAATACCACTTTTTGTACCTAGCTAAAACGCTATCCGCAGATAGACGAAAAAAAGAAACCGATTTTTTTAGTATGTGGTCGCCATTGTTAGTTGTGCGCCCTTTTTTAACCCCCGACAAAAAAAAGGGGTGTTATAAGTTTGACGTCGATGTCTGTCTGTCTGTCTGTCTGTCTGTGTGTGTGTCTGTCTGTGGCACCGTAGAGCTCAAACGGATGGGCCGATTTCGATGCGGTTTTTTTTATTTGAAAGTTAATATCCGTGCGGATGTTCTTAGCTATGTTTGGTTAATATCGATTCAAAATGGCCGTCTCCACAAAATGGCGGACAAAATATTTCTTCACAACCTACCTCAATATGGGTATCAAATGAAAGGGCTTGACTAGTAGAGTACTAAACGATATAACAAATTTTAAATCCAAGATGGCCGCCACCACAAAATGGCGAATTATATAATATTTTTCACTACTACCTCAATATGGGTATCAAATGAAATGGCTTGATTAGTAGAATACTTTGCACTATGACAAATTTCAAATCCAAGATGGCCGCTACCACAAAATGGCGAATTACATTTCCTTTTCACAATTCCCTTAATATGGGTATCAACTGAAAGGGCTTGACTAGTAGAATGTTGTACAGATAACAAATCTAAGGTAGTCGAGGGTTAATCAAAATTTTTAATTTTGTTCTTGTTGTACATGCGTCGAGGTTACGAGGGGCCGTTACGTAACGCATTTTTTCAAAACCGGCTCGACCGATTTCGGTAATACATTAAATCTTCAGTAAGTACAGTAAAAGCAACGGAGAAAAGTATCTCTTCACGGTGTCACCACGGATGGGTAAAAAGTCGCTCAAAAACAGCATATCGATACCTTAATATGCAAAACGAATAACTCTATAGTAGCAAATTTCACAGGGGTCACACTAAATCCCCACTAAAATCTATTGCGTAACAATACAATACAAAAACACTTTATTGGCGTAACTGGTATTTTCATTATTTTAGGTGTTTATAAGTTAATAAGAAACACAATTTCCAAAGGGATGTTGGTTTTTTCTTTTGATGCTTTAATTTTTTTTTATATTAAGTTTTTAGTGGCCCCTGTGAAATTTGCTACTATGGAGTATTCGTTTTTAACCCCCGACCAAAAAAAGGGGTGTTATAAGTTTGACGTCGATGTCTGTCTGTGGCACCGTAGAGCTCAAACGGATGGGCCGATTTCGATGCGGTTTTTTATTTGAAGTTTAATATTCCTGCGGATGTTCTTAGCTATGTTTGGTTAATATCGATTCAAGATGGCCGCCTCCACAAAATGGCGGACAAAATATTTGTTCACAACCTACCTCAATATGGGTATCAAACGAAAGGACTTGACTATTAGAATACATTGCACTACGACAAATTTTAAAATCCAAGATGGCCGCTTCCACAAAATGGCGAAATACATTTATTTTTTCACAACTCCTTTAATATGGGTATCAAATGAAAAGGCTTGACTAGTAGAATGTTGTACAGATAACAAATTTGAGGTAGTCGGAGGTTAATCAAAATTTTTAATTTTGTTCTTGTGTAAATTAAGGCATCGATATGATAAACTACCCCTAAGTTACCCATCTCACCATGAGCACCTTTGAGTTATGGTGTTTATCATATATGATAAACTACCCCCTAAGTTACGGCTGGTCTAGCCATACGTGGAGAACGCACTGCCGGTTCGGAGCCCCCGATATCAAATCCCACGCGCACCACATCGTCTGTTTGAAGTTATGTGCGTAATTCCCGCAAACATAAAACGGTAAAGTAAATAAAAAAAAAATGGCAGTAATAGGAACTGGAAATAGAAGTGAAAACTTATAACACAGAACTTTGGAAAGAAACTACGCGGTTGAATCCGGAGGGCGTGGCAATGAGCCAAGAAATGCTGACGCATTATTGATGGCCAATGGGCATGGTCCCGGGTTTACCCGAAGATTTCTTGTCATACCCGAGCGTGACGCTAGAATTCAATTCACAGCCCACGAAAAATCCGTCTGCAGTGCGCCAAACAAAGTTTTCACTTCAAAAATCGTGACGAAACGGACATGTAACTAGAATCCAGAGAGATTACAGGGCTTAGAGATATAATATCTTAGAAATCTGGGTGACGAGCGCAGTGCAGTGCTAGGTAATGATTTGGACTCTTCATGTTGCAAAAGCTGCGTGTCACTGTGCTGTTATGTGGCAGGCATGTTGCTTACCATCAGGCACATGTCCTGCTCGTCTCGTTATTTAATTTACACTTTATTTGATTAAAAATCCTTCGAGGTTTTGTGTCATCGACCAGCCCGCTCAGAGCCGGGGCAGTTACGGCCCTGACTCTCTCCTTGCGAGAGAGGGCCCCCGAGTCCCAGCAGTGGGAATATTTAGGTCGCTTATACTATGCTACCTTTGAGCACACGTCGTTCGTGGAATCGTTTTGGTGGCGCGCATTATGACGTCATCATGTCGCTGGCGTTCGGCCCGTTGTTCGCCGACGAGGTTCCCTTCAGGAGGTCGTTGATGTCACGCCGGAAAATCGACAGGTTCTGTGTGAATCTAAAATACAAAAACAAAAAAACTTATTAATAATAATTTAAAAAAAAATGGAAAGAGTGAGCTTACTCTTCTCAACGATGACAAAATTCGATATGGGGTGGAATGTGAGTGAGATGGGTGTGGAATGTGAGATAGATGGGGGTGGAATGTGAGATAGATGGGGGTGGAATATGAGTGAGATGGGTGTCCCACCGACCTGTCCCTGTGTTTTTTGTGAGCAGGTTGTCATAGTTTGGGGGTGGAATGTGAGTGAGATAGGGTGGAATGTAGGAATGTGACTTGAGATGGGGGTGGAATGTGAGTGAGATGCGGGTGGAATGTGAGTGAGATGGGCGTCCCTCCGACCTGTCCCTCTTCTCTTCTTGGTGAGCAGTTTGTCATAGTTTGGGGGTGGAATGTAAGTGAGATGGGTGTCCCACCGACCTGTCCCTGTTCTTGGTGAGTAGGTTGTCATTGTTTGGGTGTGGAATGTGAGATAGATGGGGGTGGAATGTGAGTGAGATGGGTGTGGAATGTGAGTGCGACGTGTGTCCCACCAACCTGTCCCTGTTCTTGGTGCGTAGGTTGTCATAGTTTGGGTGTGGAATGTGAGATAGATGGGGGTGGAATGTGAGTGAGATGGGTGTGGAATGTGAGATAGATGGGGGTTTGGGGGTGGAATGTGAGTGAGATGGGTGTCCCACCGACCTGTCCCTGTTCTTGGTGAGCAGGTTGTCATAGTTTGGTTGTGGAATGTGAGATGGGGGTGGAATGTAAGTGAGATGGGTGTGGAATGTGAGTAAGACGGGCGCCCCACCGACCTGTCCCTGTTCTTGGTGAGCAGGTTGGGCTCGATGCCAGCCATGAGCCCGTTGAACCACTGCGCCAGCTGCGGCTGCTTGTCGCGCGCCTGCGTAGCGATCATCTCGCCGCGGATGCGGTTGAAGTGCGCCTCGTTGAGCAGGATCAGGCCGAGCAGCGGCCGCGACATCGACCACTGGTTGCAGCAGTCTTCGAACATTATGACGTTCAGTACCTGCGGGTGTTACAAATAGCCACAGTTAATTACTGTTTCACGGTTCCAATGACTCGCACGTCTACGTTCGCCTCATTAAGTAAGTAAGTAATTTATTAAGTAGCAAGCCTCTAGACTTTCTTTGAATAAGTTTACACTAAAAAAAACCTAAACTCCAATTTTCATTTTCTTCTCATAATCTATACTAATATTATAAAGCTGAAGAGTTTGTTTGTTTGAACGCTAGGATCTCGGAAAGTGCTGGTCCGAATTGAAAGATTCTTTTTCTATTAGATAGTCCATTTATCGAGGAAGGCTATAGGCTATAGAAAATAACGCTACTATTAACAGAAGCGGAGCATGAATCAAGAATGTAACAAAATCGGGAAAAAATATTCCTTTTTGAGAGTTTTCGTACGTTTCGTGCTTTGACATGACCCATGACAGCATGTGTCTAAGATTGCGTCATTGAATATCACAGATTACATACCTCTTGAATATAAAACCTTTTTGCTAATCTCTGAGTTGGTACGACCAATTTCCGACAGGTGGCGTAGCAGGTAGCTGAAGAGGTGTTTTGTTTGAAAGCGAAATTCTCAGGAATGACAGAACCGATTTCTAAAATTTTTTCACCGTTTGATATGTGCGGGATCTTGATGAGTGCTATATATGTTCCACGGGCGAAGCCGGGGCGGACATCTAGTCAAAGATATTTTTGTAAAAAAAGGTTGCACCGTGGGAACCAGGTAGGAACGAAATTCTTTTGTACAATATAGAACTATAGAAGCAATACAGTTTGCAAAAATTAAAAAGGTTAATTTTATTATTTACTAGCAGCTTCGCACAGGTGCAATGCTGATACCAAAAATACGAATAAAAATAGTTATTGTGGGTTATCCCTAAGACATAGACACATACTCGTACCACTGTTAGCTTTTTTAAAACAAATAATTGAAAATAATTGAACTTCCGGTAGAAGTGAAAACAGAGCGATTCAGAATTTGATATTTCACTTTGGAAACTACGCGGGTGAACCCGGAGGGAGTGGCCATGAGCATGGTCATCTAGATCATCCGAGTTTACCCGAAGATTATACTCAAATACGAACGTGACGCTTGAGTTTAATTCACAGCTCACGGTAAATCTGTTTGTGGTGCGCCAAAAGTTTTCACTTCATAAAGGGCATGTAGCATCGAAACTCGGTCAGCGTGGCGACTATCTGAGAGTGGGACAGAGTCCCAGCAGTGGGACTATAGAGGGGTGTGTACTCACTGTGGCTAGGAGCTGTTGCATGATATCCGGTCTCCACTGTAGAACCTTGATGACCATGTTACTGGTCTCCGGAGGGAGCTAGCGAGGGTTCTGCACTGTGTTCACATGACACAGTGACACGCAGCTATTGGAGCAGATGCTAGTATATTGTGGTGTCTTCCGAGGCTGATTAGTGTACTCACTGTAGCTAGGAGCTGTTGCATAATATCTGGTCTCCCCTGTAGAACCTCTATGACCCTGTCACTGGTCTTTGGAGGGAGCTAGTGAGGGTTCTGCACTGTGTTCACATGACACAGTGACACGCAGCTATTGGAGCAGATGCTAGTATATCGTGGAGTCTACCGAGGCTGGTTGGTGGATGTGTACTCACTGTGGCTAGGAGCTGTTGCATGATCTCCGGTCTCCGCTGTAGAACCTCTATGACCCTGTTACTGGTCTCCAGAGGGAGCTAGCGAGGGTTCAGCACTCTGTTGCTCGCTGTTCACATGACACAGTCACACGCAGCTATTGGAGCAGATGCTGGTATATCGTGGAGTCTAACGAGGCTGGTTGGTGGATGTGTACTCACTGTAGCTAGGAGCTGTTGCATGATATTCGGTCTCCACTGTAGAACCTCTATGACCCTGTTACTGGTCTCCGGAGGGAGCTAGCGAGGGTTCAGCACTCTGTTGCTCGCTGTTCACATGACACAGTCACACGCAGCTATTGGAGCAGATGCTGGTATATCGTGGAGTCAACCGAGGCTGGTTGGTGGATGTGTACTCACTGTGGCTAGGAGCTGTTGCATGATCTCCGGTCTCCGCTGTAGAACCTCTATGACCCTGTTACTGGTCTCCAGAGGGAGCTAGCGAGGGTTCAGCACTCTGTTGCTCGCTGTTCACATGACACAGTCACACGCAGCTATTGGAGCAGATGCTGGTATATCGTGGAGTCTAACGAGGCTGGTTGGTGGATGTGTACTCACTGTAGCTAGGAGCTGTTGCATGATATTCGGTCTCCACTGTAGAACCTCTATGACCCTGTTACTGGTCTCCGGAGGGAGCTAGCGAGGGTTCAGCACTCTGTTGCTCGCTGTTCACATGACACAGTCACACGCAGCTATTGGAGCAGATGCTGGTATATCGTGGAGTCAACCGAGGCTGGTTGGTGGATGTGTACTCACTGTGGCTAGGAGCTGTTGCATGATCTCCGGTCTCCGCTGCAGGACTTCGATGAACATGTTGCTGGTCTCCGGGGGAGGCTGACGAGGGTTCGGCACTTTGTTGCTCGCTGTAGATTCGACACAAAATTACAGCTTATTTCAATGATTTTTTAGTATTATAATAAAAGCTATTTTTATTATTGTTTTTAAACTTTCGCGATTTGAACATATAATGTTTATACAGTACCTACGGGGCTTAGTCTTCTCGTGACCACGGCTGTTGTAACACTGTCGAAACATCGAGGTATTTAAACAATGACATTCGTGATTTAGCCCCTTAGGTACTACCACAGAAAGTGACTTTTGAACGACAGTTTGCCTTGCTAAAACTCGAGAATGACTGGATTAGGCTAAATTTGATGTTAAAATACTAAATACTCAAACTGCAAGGTAAGTTTTCCAATACAAACGGTTCTTAGCTCAGACCTTTTAATGACTTTTGTGTACCTGACCTGACCTACATAAAAAGGATGTTCTCAATTCAGTTGTGTCTCAATGTGTTGTTGTGTATGTAACGCGATAACACGGCTAATCGTAGTAGTTTTAGTAGTGGTAAGACTCTTTGCAGAGTCCGCCTGGGGAAGTACCACACCTTTGCCAGTTATTCTACCGCCAACCAGTAATGTGCAAACATTACCGTGTTCCGGTTTGAAGGGCATTGAATGTTTCCAGAGAAATTACAGGGCTTAGAGATATAACATCTTAGATCTCTGGGTGACGAGCACAGTGCAGTGCTAGGTAAAATGAATTGGACTCTTCATGTTCCATTAGCTGCATGTCGCTGTGCTGTTATGTGGCAGGCATGTTATTTACTATCAGGCACATGTCCTGATAGACTCTTCAATTTTTTAAAACGACTAATAATTTAATTTCGTTTGATTTTGAGCCATCGCGTAACGTACATACAAAAATAATACTGTGTGGTTTTATGAAAGCATGGTAAAAGTGAAACTTGTTTTCGCATTGTAGACATTTTATTTACGAAGTTACGGCTGGTCTAGTCGGGAGAACGGCGCCTGGCGATCCGGAGCCCCTAGGTTCAAGCCCCACACGCACCACTGTCTTTTCGAAGTCATGTTCGTAATGCCGCTAACTTAAAACGGTGAAGGAAAACATTGTGAGGAAACCGACATGCACCTAGAATCTTTCGAAGTCTTGTGTCATTCACCAGCCCGCACTGGGCCAGCGTGGTTCTCTCCTTGCGAGAGAATGCCCCGAGTCCCAGCAGTGGGAACATTTAGTGGGCTGGTGATGATTGATGAGACATTTTACTAAAAAAAATTTGGAAAAATATTCGATTAAAGTTAAGTAATTTGATTAACTTAACAAGCAACGCGGCCATATTAGCCTCGACTGCTCTATCGAACGAACGCCTTTCACGTTACCCCCACTCCACGGACGACCGTCACGCGACATGCAATATTAGATGGACGAAAAAGCTCGAGCCAAAGAGTTTACATATACTACGTATAGATTTAGATTTTCCGCACGGTTCCTTTGTGTCAATCGTAAGCAGGTGACGTGCGTACTTTCTATGCCAACAGAGTGATGTGCCGCGACAAAAGTAGGACACTTCCACAAGAGCGTCAAGGCAAGAAACATGCTACTTTCGGTGTAAAGCGTTTGTGCCAACTCTATACGTAGTATATCGATATCTTAATTCGCACTAATAACTCCATATATACAGCAAATATCACAGGGGCCACACTAAATCACCACTAAAATCTATTGCGTAACTGGTATTTTTATTTTTTAAGTGTTTATTAGTTAATGAGAAACACAATTTCCAAAGGGACTGTCGTTTTTTCTTTTGATGCAAAATCATCAAAACAAAAAAAACGATAGTCCTAAAAAAATATCGATCGGATTGGTTTTCACTGATAGGGAGATCGGATGCAGATAGGAAAATTGATAAGATGATAGAAAGGGAAGGATAGATACGCCGCTCACGCGGGCGGCTCAATAATATACAAGCGCCGAGCGCTCTCGACACAGTCCACTGCACACCGCCGAAGCAACAACATCAAGCTACAACGAAGAACTACTCTACTCCTACGCATCCGCTCCCCGCCAGTACCAGTCCGGTCCAGCCTCAGTCAAGACTACATCGGTGTTTTCTTCCAATCCAGCACACGTTCCACGTCCGGAACACTATTTTTTTTTCTTTTGGGACATATAATTTTAGCAAAATTAAGTTGTTTATTTATATGTACAGAACGTGTCCTTAAACGGATGTAGGCTGTTTACCAGTAACCTTGTATAGTGGAACGAAGTTTGCCGGGGCAGATAGTTTATATATAAATAAAAAAAAATGGTTGCCTGTAAAGTCGGTATACGGGCGAAAGTTTTACGACTTTAGAGTGGTAAAATAATTTTACGGAAGGGACGCGTGCCTTTCACTTTTTATGTCTGTCTCTCTCGCTCTTAGGCGGGCTAACCATGCCCGAGTGGAAGGGACGCGTGCCTCTCACTCGCTCTCGTTGTGAGCGCATAACGTGAGCGGAGCGTAACGCAGTTTCTTGAAGTGTCACCCGGCAAACCAATTTATAAGACGTTGTCACGTCAAAAAACCTAATTGAGAACCTCCTCCTTTCTTTTTTGGAGTTGTTTAAATAGATAAAGAATTTGAAATTGATTTTGTCCCACTCACTTTTCTGCACTAATTGCTTGAATAGATATGTGACTATATGGTCCAAAGTCGCACAGCACCCGGTGCAGACGCTTGTATCTGAAACAATTGATATAATAATGAGCATGTTAGTTCGTCTTCCGCTGATAAGTATTTCATTCATTTTCCTCTTATAAGCATTTAGTTCGTGTTCAGCTTATAAGAATTATTTACCATTTATACAGGGTTATTGGCAATCACTGCATTTAAACAAATATCGTTTCTAGGCCCACATAGTTTGGAATGTAATACAGTTCTGTACAGTACACTCTTATGTTATAGTTTGTGTTTATTACATTCTGTGTTGTGTGCTCATTGAATGCAGTTTGCATCCATTTAAGGGGATGTTAAGTACATTAAATACGTCAACTTTTGTTCCACAGTTTTTACAAATCGTATATTTATCCCATTCAAAAAAAATTGGTTGCCTGTAAAGTCGGTATACGGGCGAAAGTTTTACGTGACAACGACTTTGAGTGGTAAAATAATTTTACGGAAGGGACGCGTGCCTTTCACTTTTTATGTCTGTCTCTCTCGCTCTTAGGCGGGCTAACCATGCCCGAGTGGAAGGGACGCGTGCCTCTCACTCGCTCTCGTTGTGAGCGCATAACGTGAGCGGAGCGTAACGCAGTTTCTTGAAGTGTCACCCGGCAAACCAATTTATAAGACGTTGTCACGTCAAAAAAAAGAGTATTTTCCCAGTCTAAAAGCGAAAACTCTTTGTAACAATTAGTAACTGTTGAGGTTTTATACCTATCACAGAAGAACCTTATTTGTTTGTAATGTTAGTGGCTAGTTAAATTCAAACTAGGAGTGAAGTGTTTCTAGTTTTTGGTTTTTTTCTCTTCTGTCTTGTTATAACGTGCAAGATAAACATGTCGTAAAAACTCGGATTAAATATATAAATGAAGAACCATTCTATTATTTTATCCCACAGTAACAAGAGCGCGCCCGATCTTTAATGCTCGATAAATGATGTGCCGAAGTCAACAAACACTAACTTTTTTTTTATGTACTTGTATATTGAGTTGCAGACCAAAAGTTGTTTTTTAATTACACAGAGCATGCCCTTAAAACGACGCTGGCTGATTACCAGTAACCATGTATTAATTATTTACCTTTAACTTCAGTAGTGGTAGGACTCTTAGCAGAGTCTGCCTGGGGAAGTACCACACCTTTGTCAGTCATTCTACCGCCATGCAGTAATGTGCAAACATTACCGTGTTCCGGTTTGAAGGGCAATGTTTCCAGAGAAATTACAGGACTTACGAGATATAACATCTTAGATCTCCGGGCGACGAGCGCAGTGAAGTGCTGGGTAATGATTTGCACTCTTCATGTTCCAATAGCTGCGTGTCACTGTGCTGTTACGTGGCAGGCATGTTGCTTACCGTCAGGCACATGTCCAGCTTGTCTCGTCACTTTTTATTTTAAATATATATATATGTATTCAAGTATAACATACCCAAAGCGGTGAGTCCCTCCGAGATGGAGCAGAGTATGTAGAGAGTGGCCTCAGGTTGCAGGGAGGCCACGTACGGCATGTGGTCTTGTGCCAACCTCTCCAGTAGCACGTAGTACGTTTGTGACAGCTTCGGGTAGTCCTGACAGACACATGTATATAAATAACTAGATTTCACCCGCGGCTTCGTCCGCGTAAAATGATTATTAAGCAACTGAGACAGCCATGCAAAACGTTTACTAAAAACAGCTTATATTTAGAACATTTTTATACAATATCATCAAAATCAGTTCAGTAGTTTAGCCGTAACAGACAGAGCTACTTTCATAATTATAATATTAGTGTGGATATCAAGTGTCTAGTTGCAAAGTCTCATGGTTTTTGTCCTTTCTTTCCTTTCGCTTTGATATAAAATGATATATAGATAACAAACTAAATAAAAAATTGTTGTCTGAATAAGCAACTGGCTGTTTCGAACAACAATCATGTTGTTGGAAACACCGAAGCCAAAAACGATTGTATGGTCGTTCACGAACCTGATGGACCGATCAAAAGAAAGACACACGCTCATTATGATATATAGATAACCAATTAAATTAAATATTAAAATGATATATAGATATTAATTAAACATTAAAATGATATATAGATAACCAATTAAATTAAAAATTGTTGTCTGGAAAAGCAACTGGCTGTTTCGAACAACAATCATGTTGTTGGGAACACCAAAGGCAATAACGATCGCATGGACGGTCACCAACCAGATGGACCGATCAGAAGAAAGACACACGCTCATTATGATATATAGATAACCAATTAAATTAAATATTAAAATGATATATAGATATTAATAAAAAAATTAAATTATATATAGTTAATCAATTAAATTAAATATTAAAATGATATATAGATATTAATTAAAAATTTAAATTATATATAGTTAACCAATTAAATTAAATATTAAAATGATATATAGATATTAATTAAAAATTAAAATGATATATAGATAACCAATTAAATTAAAATGATATATAGATAACCAATTAAATTAAAAATTGTTGTCTGGAAAAGCAACTGGCTGTTTCGAACAACAATCATGTTGTTTTGTAGTGGTAGGACTCTTGCCAGAGTCCGCCTGGGGAAGTACCACACCTTTGCCAGTTATTCTACCGCCAAGCAGTAATGTGCAAACATTACTGTGTTCCGGTTTGAAGGGCAATGTTTCCAGAGAAATTACAGGGCTTAGAGATATAAGATCTTAGATCTCTGGGTGACGAGCGCAGTGCAGTGCTAGGTAATGATTTGGACTCTTCGTGTTCCAATAGCTGCGTGTCACTGTGCTGTTATGTGTCAGGCATGTTGCTTACCATCAGGCACATGTCCTGATCGTCTCGTCACTCCTTATTTAAAAAAAAAAAAAAAAAACACCAAAGGCAATAACGATCGCATGGACGTTCACCAACCAGATGGACCGATAAGAAGAAAGACACAGGCTCATTACGATGATAATACAAGTGTTACATAAAAATAAAACTCACCAATAGATCACTCTGTGGTATACTTAATAATAATTTAACGAACATATTGAGTGCGTTGTCCAAAGCCTCGTCTCCGTATAACCTGAAACACATTATCACAAATCATTATCAAATCATGTATTATATTTGTATTGTATTTCAACTACAAGATAATTTTTTTATTAGGAGTACAAATAAATTTCCGCCGTATTATTGTAGATGGTGCGGCACGGAGTTTCGGTTAGCTTTCGCAGATGATAACCGGCTTAAAAAATAGTTTGGACATTCAAGAACAACATAACTTATTAATATTATTGATTTTATATTGGTAAAATATATATTTTATAAGTGTTGCTGGTATTGGAGATGGAAATGAAACCACTTTACTGTACAAACTGCTGATTATATTGATGTTAACTGTACAAGTGACGCGGGGCGAGAGACTAGCTCGCTCTCCGCTGTCATCCACTTATATACTACATCTCTCACGTACACGTTGAAAATGTCAAAATTTGAGCCAAGTAAACGTCATTTGCGGGAAATATCACTTTACTTCTTTAATTTAAAGAAATCTGCTGCTGAGGCGCATCAATTGCTCGTAGAAGCATATGGTGAGGGCGCTTTGAGTGAGAGAACGTGTCGAGAGTGGTTTCAAAAGTTTAAAACCGGTGATTTCGACTTAGAAGACAAACATCGCAGTGGAAGGCCAAAAATTTACGAGGATGCAGAATTGGAGGAATTATTGGAGGAAGATTCATCTCAAACACAAAAAGAACTTTTTTTATTTATTACATTTATATTAAAAACTGGCGGTCATAACAAAATATCTAAGAGTTTTTTGAAGTGAAAACTTCTTTCAGCGCGCCACAGACAGATTTTTCGTGGGCTGTGAATTGAATTCTAGCGTCACGCTCGGGAATGCTAAGAAATATTCGGGTAAACTCGGGAACATGACTATTGGCCATAATGAGTACGTCACCATTTCCCATTGGCCGACACATTTCTAGATGGCCACGCCCTCCGGTTTCGCTCGCGTAGTTTCCAAAGTAAGCGATCAAATACTGAGTTATAAGTTTTCACTTCTATCGGCAGTTCCCTAACACTGCCAATTTATTTTTAACCCCCGACCAAAAAAGGGGTGTTATAAGTTTGACGTCGATGTCTGTCTGTCTGTCTGTGGCACCGTAGAGCTCAAACGGATGGGCCGATTTCGATGCGGTTTTTTTTAATTGAAGGTTAATAATATCCGTGCGGATGTTCTTAGCTATGTTTGGTTAATGTCAATTCAAGATGGCCGCCTCCACACAATGGCGGACAAAATATTTCTTCACAACCTACCTCAATATGGGTATCAAATGAAAGGGCTTGACTAGTAGAATACTTTGCACTATGACAAATTTCAAATCCAAGATGGCCGCCACCACAAAATGGTGAATTATATTATTTTTTTCACTACTACCACAATATGGGTATCAAACGAAAGGGCTTGACTAGTAGAATACTTTGCACTATTACAAATTTCAAATCCAAGATGGCCGCTACCACAAATTAGCGAATAAAATATATTTTTTCACAACACCCTTAATATTGGTATCAAATGAAAGGGCTTGACAATTAGAATGTTATACAGATAACAGATCTGAGGTAGTCGGGGGTTAATCAAAATTTTTAATTTTATTCTTTTAAATTTTTATTTAAATAGCTTTTTTACCTAAATACACCGAAGTTAGCGTAGTTCCCGCAGAGAGCCGCCTTCAGTATTGAGAAACATAGCGAGATGCCCTTAAGCTTGAGCGCGTACAATTGCTTCTTGTTCACCTCCACACTCAGTATTCTGCTGCCTGCAACAAATATAAAACTACTTTATGCTCCCTGCGAATTGTTTTATTTTTGACGTGACAACGTCTTATAAATTGGTTTGCCGGGTGACACTTCAAGAAACTGCGTTACGCTCCGCTCACGTTATGCGCTCACAACGAGAGCGAGTGAGGCACGCGTCCCTTCCACTCGAGCATGGTTAGCCCGCCTAAGAGCGAGAGAGACAGACATAAAAAGTGAAAGGCACGCGTCTCTTCCGTAAAATTATTTTACCACTCAAAGTCGTTGTCACGTAAAACTTTCGCCCGTATACCGACTTTACAGGCAACCAATTTTTTTTTTCGCTGGCCTGGTGGCTTTGTTGATAGTAAGTCTGCCTGCGAAGCCGTGGGTCGTGGGTTCGATCCCCGCCCAGTGCAAAACGTTTTTGTGTGATGAATTCAAATATTTGTACTGTGCCGTGTGTGTGTGTGTGTGTGTGTGTATGTACTTAAAATATATAAGTATTATATCAGCTATCTGGCTTCCATTGTACAAGCTTTGCTTAGTTTGGGGTCAGATGGTGTTAGATAGATAGATTAATTCTTTATTGCACTTAATTTAGTGATAAACACAAGTAACTTAAAACAAAACAAAATAAAGTATCAATTAGCGACCTTATCACTAAAAGCGATTCCTTCCAGGCAACCATAGGATGGAATGAGAGATAAAACATAATTTATTTCGGTACCAAGTAAGCTGTTACTATGTTTTCAGTTTCCCTACATTTCGCTTTAGTTCTAAAGACTGTTGCAAAAGGCAGTGTCTTCCATTAGGTACTAGAAAAATACAAATTTGAAATTAACGTGTCATGTGTTGTGTGTGAAATGTCCGCAAATCATTTATTTATTATATTTATTTTATTTATATTAGGAGTACAAATAAGTTTCCGCCGTTTTATTGTAGATGGTGCGGCACGGAGTTTCGGTTAGCTTAGTTTAGACATTCAAGAACAACATAACCTATTAATATAATTAATATTATTGATTTTATATTGGTAAAATATAATTTTTATAAAATGTCAAAATTTGAGCCAAGTAAGCGTCATTTGCGGGAAATATTAGTTTACTTCTTTAATTTAAAGAAATCTGCTGCTGAGGCGCATCAATTGCTCTTAGAAGCATATGGTGAGGGTGCTTTGAGTGAGAGAACGTGAGAGTGGTTTCAAAAGTTTAAAACTTGATTCGACTGTGATTTCGACGTAGAAGACAAAGATCGCAGTGGAAGGCCAAAAAAATTACGAGGATGCAGAATTGGAGGAATTATTGGAGGAAGATTCATCTCAAACACAAACATTTACGAGGATGCAGAATTGAAGGAAGATTCATCAAAAAAAAAAAAACGAACTTGCTCTAAGATTAGAAGTCACTTCAGCAAACAGTCTCACATCGTTTAAAATCATTAGGAATGATTCATAAACAATAAATATTTAATTTGTGTTAAAAAACCATCGATATAATTAAAGAAACGAAGATGAGCTATGCTATAATCTATAAACAACATAACGTGGCGAAAATTTGTTTGAAAATTTTGAAAATTGAATTGTCAGCGAACGTACACAACTCCTTGTTGCGACTGAGACTAAATCAGGAGACGTCACCTGATTTTGCATCGCCATAGTAGAAGCGCGTTTGCCGCTTCTGCCGTTTTTAAGAGTTCGATGTAAAAAACGGCGTAAACTTATTCGTACTCCTGACATCTCACCGTAAGCGCATATGATGTTGGACAGCTCCCGGAAGAGCAGGATCCCGTTGGGCGAGGACACGTCGAAGTGCAGCCGCTGGTTGCGGTTCTGCGCCAACTCGGCCGTCAGCTTGAGGACGGGCGTCGTGAGGGCCGGCTCCGAGAACCAGAGCTCGATGCCTCGCAGCAGTATCTTCATGTACACCGGGTAACTGGACGATAATAGACAGATAGATACTCTTTATTGTCCGCAATACAAACAAGAACAAAATTAAAAAAAAATGATTAACCCCCGACTTCCTCGGATTTGTTATCTGTACAACATTCTACTAGTCAATCCCTTTCATTTGATACCCATATTAAGGGAATTGTGAAAAAATAAATTTACTTCGCCACTTTGTGGTAGCGGCCATCTTGAATTTCAAATTTGTCATAGTGCAAAGTATTCTACTTCTACTACTATTCTCAAGCCCTTTCGTTTGATACCCATATTGAAGTAGTAGTGAAAAAATATATGATTCGCCATTTTGTGCTGGCGGCCATGTTGGATTTGATTTTTTTTATAGTGTTATAGTATTCTACTAGTCAAGCCCTTTCATTTGATACCCATATTGAGGTATGTTGTGAAGAAATATTTTGTCCGCCATTTTGTGGAGGCAGCCATCTTGAATCGATATTAACTACACATAGCTAAGAACATCCGCACGGATATTAACTTTCAAATAAAAAAAACCGGATCGAAATCGGTCCATCCGTTTGAGCTCTACGGTGCCACAGACAGACACACGCACAGACACACTTTGGAGAGTGTGCGACTGATTTGCATGATCTGATACCACCTTGCCCTTTTTTCTATCGGAATGCTCGTAGCTCGAAAAATCGACATCGTGTCATGGTTGATGTTCCGAAGACACGAACATAGAGATTTGACTCTACTTTTGTGACAAGAACGTCTAGGCTGTGGAATACGTTGCCTGAGTGGGTATTCCCCGATGGTTACAATCTTTGCGTCTTCAAATCGACAGTGAATCGGTTTCTTCTAGGTAACCACGCTCCATCGTAGACCGCATCGTCGCTTAACATCAGGTGAGATGGCGGTCAAGTGTAAACCTATAAAAGTAAAAAAAAAAATAGACTTGGATTTAACAAAATGTATAAAACCGTACTCACATCCAATCAAACAGCATCATATAAGTCGTTTTGGTGTTGAAGGCGAACGCTAGGCCTCTCAAATCTCGCGATAGGCCTATGAGCGTCTTCTTCGCGTCCTCGGTCGCGAATAGGGGACCTTCGGGTGGCCCTAGGAGGCCTATCATGCTCTCGAATGCCGCTGAAAAACAAAAAAATATATCAGTAACTGGTATATACATCATTGGATATTATATAAACCTAATAATAATATTTATTATTAGGTTTGCTGTTTGTTGACTTTGCATGTTTTATGGTGATGAGGAGGCTAGGAGTTGACACGGTGGTTTGTTTTGCAAAACGTTGTACCTACTCGGTGACTGGCTTGACTTGTGATTTAGTTGATAGTAAGTCTTACTGCGAAGTTGGTCTCATTTCGGAGCCTATCAAAAGAAAATAAATAGAATAGAAAACATTTATTATCAATGCAAGTTACACTCACAAATATCCATTATAATTAAACATCATGAGTATTTATTTCCATGCAGACTCGTCGAGCACAAATTTATTAGTTGTATTTAAAACTATAAAAGTATTATATCAGCTATCTGGCTGCCATCACAGAAGCTTTGCTTAGTTTGGGGTCAGATGGTGTTGTGTGTGAATTGTCCGCCAATATATTTATTTATTTGAATAGATCTAGACAATTTCTACTCAGTGCAAATATTTGTGTAACGAACATCTATACATAGAACAACAAGAACAAAATTAAAAATTTTGACTAACCCCCGACTATCTCGGATTTGTTATCTGTACTACATTCTACTAGTCAAGCCCTTTCATTTGATACCCATATTAAGGGAGTTGTAAAATAAGAAATGTATTTCACCATTTTGTGGTAACCTTGTATAGTGGAACGAAGTTTGCCGGGCCAGATAGTTTATATATATAAATAAATAAATATTGGTGGACAATTCACACACAACACCATCTGACCCCAAACGAAGCAAAGCTTGTAATATGGCGGCCAGATAGCTGATATAATACTTATATGGTTTTAATTACATACTTATTAAACATAGAAACGCCCAGACACAGTGCAAATATTTAAACTCATCGCACAAATATTTGCACTGGGTGGGAATCAAACCCACGACCCTCGGCTTCGCAGACAGAGCTACTCTACTACCCACTAAGCCACGAGGCCAGTATAAAGTGAGACTTACCAGTGAGTGGAACCATGAACCCGTGGAAGCGAAGCTCGTCCTCTCCCAGTTCGACCATCAGAAGCCGGCCTAGCGCAGTATACAGCATGGTCCGGCAACGCATCTCGCTCGTCCCCACGCCCGTTATACCCAGGAACGGGAAATGCTCCGCCTGGGAAAAAACACAATTTATAGTAATAGGCGTAATAATATTCACATTTTTTTTAAAGTGCAAAACTTCTTTTGTCGAAGCACGGTGAACTCGGGACCATGGCCTTTGGCCATCTAGAAATGTAGCAATGCGTCAGCATATCTAGATGGCCATGGTCAATGTCACGCCCTCCGGTTTCAGTAGTTTCCAAAGTAAGCTATCATATTCTGAGTTTATAAGTTTTCATGACTATCGGCAGTTCCTATGACTACCATATTTTTTAAATTCACCTCTATTCTTCCACTACTGGGAAAAGGTCTGCCCCAATTCTCTCCACTTAGTCCGTACCAGATCTTCACAAGTTATTAAAGAAATTGGCTGAGGGAAGCGAAGACTTATAGCTTAGAATCTATCCTAATATTATTAGTAGGAGCATAAAGCTGAAGAGTTTGTTTGTTTGAACGCTAGGATTTAGGGAACTACTGGTCCGAATTGAAAAAATATTTTTTATTAGATAGTCCATTTATCAAGGATAGCGTTATGTTCTATAGGCTATAGGCTATAGAACATAACGCTACTATAAATAGAAGCGGAGCATGAATCAAGAATGTAACAAAAACGGGGAAAAAATGTTCCTTTTTGAGAGTTTTCGTACCGTGCTTTGACATAACAGCATGTGTCTAAGATTGTGTCATATAATATAAACCTTTGCTAATCAAATTTGTTTCTAAATCTGAGTTGGTACGACCAATTTCCGACAGGTCCAATTACCGTAGCAGGTAGCTGAAGAGGTTTTTTGATTGAAAGCAATATTCTCAGGAATGACTGAACCGATTTCAGTCATTCTTTCACCGTTGGATATGTACGGGATCCCGATGAGTGCTATATAATGTACCACGGGCGAAGCCGGGGCGGATATATATTTATATGGGTGTCGTGCCCATATAGATATAGCTATTACGAGTGCTGTAGATGCGAACTCCATCCGTCCATGAATGATGTTTGTTCCTCAATCGCGACGGAACAGCTAATATGATTGGTTTGAAATTTGGAAAATAGATATATATATATACTAGCGGCCAGTTCCGGCTTCGCTCGGATATCATCATATCATTCGCTTACTAAGTGCTTTTTGCTCAACACACAAAAAACAAAAGTTTCGCTCATTTCGCTTTTTCCGCTCAGTGTAGTCATTTTCACTCTATCAACTAACATTGCCATTTCTCACTAGTCACCTATTTTACGACAAAATATTGGTATTTCACTCACATATTCCCCCTAAGCAATAACAATGCCGACGTGATTGAGCAACAAACATCCAAAGTTTCACATTTATAGTGTTACTTACCGTGTGATGCGTCAGCATAAACTGCACCTCTTCAAGCTTGACTAGCTTCCGCACGCAGGAGTAGCCGCCGCTCAGGTCACTCAATAGCCCGAGTGTCTTCGAGATTATCTGCTCAGACCCGCCCCAGTACTTCAAATTTGTTATACTGAAAAGTACATAATAATAATAGGTATAAGTATTCACATACAACAATCGACCGCACAATGTAGTTTTTTTTCGCTCTACACACTAATATTCACATTTGATGCCCAAAACTCCTATTTTACGCTCAAAACTTAATTTAATGACATTTTCCTCATGTGCACACTAAGCAGTCTCCCAGATTGGTTTTGCTGATTTCGCTTTTTTCGCTCAATGTTCTTTTTTTTGTTCAACACACTACCATTCACATTTTTCGCTTAAAACTCTTTCCGCACGCTGCTCTGATGGGGTTCGCTCTTTTTGCTTTTTTCGCTCATGAGGCGGAGCGCCTCGCTCAGACGCCGATACACTTTATTGTTGTTCTGCGCTTGCTCGCTAACGTATATCCAAAAAAAACCTATTTTACATCTCAAAACACCTATTTTTACTCTTCCACGACTTAGTACCTCTATTATCTCACTTAGTACCTTTAGCTTAGCACACTAGATCTGTTTAGTTCATTTCGCACTAACAACACTCACATATCTCGTTCAATACTCTTTCCGCACGCAGCTCCTCATATTGGTTTCGCTTGTTTAGCTTTTTTCGCTCAGTGCACTAACATCCATATCACCTCGCTCAGTCGTGAACTTGCTCGCCGACGTATATCCAAATCAAAAATCCTATTTATTATCCAACATTTATTAATAAATATTGGTGGACAATGCACACACAACACCATCTGACCCCAAACTAAGCAAAGCTTGTACTATGGCGGCCAGAAAGCTGATATAATACATATATAGTTTTAAATACATACTTATTATAAATACATTAGTACTTTAGTACGCGACTGTTCACTTGCGCAAACACACCCCTTCCACTTTCTTCTAGCGTTCTTTTTACATGACGGGAACTATACCTCTATTATTTCACTTAGTACTTTCAACTCAACACAGTCGACCTTTTTTCGCTCAACACGGCACCATTCACATTTATCGCTCAAAACTCTTTCCGCTCGCTGATCAGATTGATTTCGCTCATTTCGCTTTTTCGCTCATTCCGCTTTTTTCGCTCATTCCGCTTTTTTAGCTCAACACACCAACATTCCCTTCCTCGCTCCAGCCTCGCCATCTGAACAGTGTCCGACTCACATCTTCCTCATGAGCACGCTGAGCACCCTGCACTCGTCGGTGAGGCCGAGCACGTCGCTCAGCCGCCGATACACTTTACTGTTCTTCTGAACTTGCTCGCCGACGTATATCTTCCGGAATTGCTCGAAGAACGACATCATCGCTAGCTCTAGTTTTTCACAGCCACCCTATTAAATAGATAGATAAACTCTATATTGCACTTAAGAAAACAAACAAACACAAGAATCGACTCTCAGCCTGCTGTTCGTAAGGTCCATTCGTTTTTTTAATCGACTTCCAAAAAGGTGGAGGTAATCAATTCGACCCCGGCTTTTTTTATGTATGTTACCTGATTTCTCGAGAAACCCCGTACCGATTTTTTTTTTTATGTTCGGATGGGTATGCTTCCCATATAAATCTTACCGAAATCGGTCAAGTGGTTTTTGAAATATAAACATAAACCTAAAATTTGCATAAAATTTTCTGGATGACGTAATTTTAGATTTCACAAAAGTTATGAAACTCGAACTTGTCACTACGAAATTGGGTAAAAACGTTAATAAAAACTTGTTTTGCACTAAAAAGGGTAAAATAAACGATTATCGTACAAAAAATTAAACTGACTTCAAAACCACAAATAGGCACTCAAAAGCGAAAAATAATATTAATAATAATTTATAAAAAATAATAATAATATTATTAATTTATATTATTATTACAAGTGCTACTCACTCATCTATTTGAAGTCGGTGCCAGTCAAAGTACTTATAATACAGACAAAAAAATCTCGATCAAACTCGAACTGGTAGCTGTCCGGCTACCTGGCAACCCTATGTACGGGGATGTTCAAAACTTTTGGTGTCTTAAAATCGAGAATGAATCGGTTTCTTCTAGGTAAGCACGCTCCATCGTAGATCGCATCGTCGCTTAACATCAGGCGAGTTGGTGGTCAACCTATTATAGTAAAAAAATAAATCTAACAGTTCAAAAAACTAAAAAACACGCTTTTAGCACGCATTAAAAATTACAAAAGTATCCCATTCAGCAAACCCTTTCATTTAATGCCCCATATCATGGGGGTGCATTTTAAATAGCCTGTCCGCCATCTTGGATTTAAGTCACGTGACTATTTTTTTTTTCGTATTCCTGACAGCAAACTCTTCCATTTGATACCCATATCATGGGGGTGGATTTCAAACTGCGGACTGGCTGTCCGCCATCTTGGATTTCTAATGACGCTTCTTAGCTAGTCATGTATTGTCATCAGAACCCAGAGCGTGTGTAAAATTTCATCCTAATCGAAGACCGGGAAGTGGGTCAAATTAAGATTCCAACATTTTCTTACACACATAGTTATAATCATCGCAAAACATCTAGTCCGATCTGAAGTTGCACCATGGCGGCCCGCGACGGTATTGACTGTACCGTCGCGCGGGCCGCCATGGTGCAACTTCAGATCGGACTAGATGATTTGCGATGATTATACAAGTGAAGGCAATAAAAGCGTGAAAACTTTACAGACAAAAATACTTATAAGATTAAAATACTTAGATTTTCAAATGAGATCACCAAATCCAATTATATGTTCTTACCTGCGCCAGTCGACTATCAGTGAGATCCATAAGCTGAAGCACCCGGCAAACCAGCTCGCCGTCCATGGCGTCGTTCTCATCGCACGCGTTCAGTGACGCGCGCCCGCCTATCGCCGCGCCGATTATATACACCAGCCAGGTTAGCTGACCTGCAGGGAGGAACCAAATTAACTGCAGTTGAGGTCTTTGTTATATGGTGCTTTGGGTACACCAGCCAGGTTAGCTGACCTGCGGGGAGGAACTAAATTAACTGCAGTCGAGGTCTTTGTTATATGGTGGTTGTCTACACCAGCCAGGTTAGCGGACCTATGGGTAAGAACCACATTAACTGCAGTCGAGGTCTTTGTTATATGGTGCTTTGGCTACACCAGCCAGGTTAGCTGACCTGCGGGGAGGAACTAAATTGACTGCAGTCGAGATCTTTGTTATATGGTGGTTGTCTACACCAGCCAGGTTAGCTGACCTATGGGGAAGAACCACATTAACTGCAGTCGAGGTCTTTGTTATATGGTGCTTTGGCTACACCAGCCAGGTTAGCTGACCTGCGGGGAGGAACTAAATTAACTGCAGTCGGGGTCTTTGTTATATGGTGGTTGTCTACACCAACCAGGTTAGCTGACCTATGGGGAAGAACCATATTAACTGCAGTCGAGGTCTTTGTTATATGGTGGTTTGTCAACACCAGCCAGGGTAGCTGACCTGCGGGGAGGAACCAAATTAACTGCAGGCGAGATCTTTGTTATATGGTGGTTTGTCTACACCAGCTAGGTTAGCTGACCTGTGGGGAAGAACCAAATTAACTGCAGTCGAGGTCTTTGTCATATGGTGGTTTGTCATCATCAATCATGTGCTTTCCTTGTGTACTTGTAATTTTACTCCGTGTACAAAATGTATAAGTTGACTGCCACATCGTAAATCTACATTTGGTTCTTGTTCTGCTTCGTCGAAGCAAGCCGTGGATGTCGCAGTCATCTTCGCATTGGGGCAACATTCTAATGGCCACCTTCGACCAATTCCAGGGTTCACCCACCGGGATCTCCGACTCAGACCCTAACGTCATCTCTAGAGGGCCAGGAACTACCGGCCGACTTATATTCCTAACCGCACGATTGATTGACTGGAGATCGGTGCACCAACGGCCCGTGGAACCATGATTAGCTGACGCGCCTGAACTGCCCCAGAAGGACTGCGACACGGCCCACCGCAGCTAACACAGGCCAGTGTGTCCACCCGAATAGCAAGCTAATTCCTCGATTTGCAAACGACCCCGACCCACTCTTTAAATTCTACCCTAGACTACCCCGTACTGCTACTACCCTTTGATATCACCTATTAATTTTAACCACCCGTCTGGTGGTCTTCTGCAAAATTATAGATAACAATAAAATCTAACTAAGTGAACTTGGTGTTTCTGTTAAAACACTAAATCTTAAATTATACTTAAGTTAGACCTAATATTGTTACATTTGCTAGCTAGATTTGTTGATCTGTATGAACAAAATTAACTGCAGTTTCTCTGTTTTATGGTCATTAGTTTATGCTAGACAGGTTCGTTGATCTGCAGTGAAGAAGAAAATTAACTACAGTTGAGGTCTGTGTAATATGGTGGTTTGTCTACAACAGCCAGGTTAGCTAACCGACGTGGAAGAAGACAATAAACTACAGCTGAGGTATTTGTTATATGGTCGTTAGCCTTAACAAGCCAAACTTGTTGAGCCATACTGAAGAAGAAAAGTAACTGCAGTCAAGGTCTTTCTAATGTGGTTGGTTAATCTTCGCTAGCCAGATTTGTTGATCCATATTGAAGGAGAAAATTAACAACAGTTGAGGTCTTCGTAATGTGATTGTTAGTCTTTGCAAGTCAAACTTGTCGATCCATACTGTAGAAGAAAAGTAACTGCAGTAGAAATCTTTGTAGTATGGTAATTTGTCTAAGTCTGCCACATTTGTTGACCCACAATGAAGAAGAAAATTAACAACACTTGAGGTCTTTGTTAATGGAATTAATTGCCGTGGAGTGACGATACACGGTTGGTGGCAGTTGGAAATGTCAGACCGAGGATCGGGCTGAGTGGCGTATTATAGGAGAGGACTAAGTCCAGCAGTGGACAAACACAGGCTGATGATGATAAGGTCTTTGTTATATGGTTGTTAGTCTTGATCTAGAATTCTAGATCAACTACATTATGTTGATCCATAGCGAGTAAAAAAGGTGAACTATAGTCGAGGTCTTGGGAATACGGTATTTTGTATACATCAGCCATACATACATATAATATGGTGATCCGTAGCAAGGAAGGAAACCAACTGCTGTAGTGGTCTCCGTAAGGCTCTGTGGAGTTGCCAGTATATTATATCATGAATGAAATCAAAATACATATATTAAATTGAACTAATTAATATAGGATTATAGTTTAAAAAAACATTTGATTTGCATTGAAAAAATATTGAATTTGGTGCATTTAATTTTGACTTTCAATTTCAATTTATTTATTCGAACCTTAGGATATTACATCACTTGGTAACGTCACATAAAACAATTATAAAATAGGAATACCATTTACATCATACTAATTAATTTAGGTTCAAACAATTGAATGCGGCTGTAAAAAGGCCTTGTCAATAAGTGCAGCTGTATAGGGGCATTGTCAGTCAAATTATGTCATTGTGTATAAATTATGTCATGAAATACAAAAATAATGAAATACAAAAATAAAGAAATACAAAAATAATGTCTTAAACATGTCAATACATTTAAATTATAATTTAATAAATATTTATAGTTACTAATAGATTTTTATTAATATATATATTAATATAAAATGTTAGGATTTGAAATTGATTCGTCACTAACGTGGAAGAATCATATAGATATCACATGCAAAAAAATGTCCAGAGGAGTGTTTGCTCTCAAACAATTAAAAACTATTACATCCTCTGAATGTTTGAAAGAAGTTTACTATGCATATGTCCATTCTTTAATGTCGTACGGAATAATTGTATGGGGAAGTGCAACAGATTATGAGAGAATTTTAAAAATACAAAAGCGCGCCATCAGAGTTTTGGTTGGTATCAGATGTAGGGAGTCATGTAGAAACCATTTCAGGGATTTGCAAATTTTGACATCTGTATCACTTTATATTTTCGAAATTTTAAAATATGTTAGGCAAAATATAAGTAAATACAAGATCCATAAAACTAATAGGGTAAAATCTAATAGAAACAGAATGTATTTTGAACCTATACCACACAGATTGTGCATGTCTAATAGAACTCCACTCATCAGAGGCCAGGAATTATATAATAAACTCCCAACAGGAATTCAAACCCTGACAAGCGACAGAGTTTCTTAAGAAGGTTAAGGTTATTTTATTGGACAAGACGATTTATACCCTAAAGGAATATTTAAGTAATGACTACACCAACTACAATTCGACTAATGCCTGACATACCTAATAATTTATTAATTCAGAAATGTTAATTTAAGTATATGCATTGACATATATGTATTTATTGAAATAATTAAACTAGTTAATTGAATATAATGCCCCTTTACAGCATTTTTAACTTTAAAAATTGTCAAATGTTTTATACAAATACAAATACAAAACCATTGTTATTTTCAAGTGTAGATAATGATATATGAAAATTTAAATTGGAATATTTTATTGTAATTTTGTATAAGTTGTTATAATTTATTGTAATAATGTATCAATGATTGTATAAAAGGTTGTATTTTAATTTGACGTTTTCGTAGTGTACCATACAACCATTTTGTTAAAAATTATGTATGTGTTATCTACGAAATAAATAATATTCTATTCTATTCTATTCTATAGATAGAATAGATTTACTTAAAAGAAATAGTAAAATATACTCCTTATTTAATTAATGCGCTGTCCCCTTAACTTTTTATTATAGTTTATGCAATTTATTTTATTTTTTACATTAATAAGTTTTAATTATAGTTTTTATTTTTATATTTTTGTGTAATTATCTAATGTAGATAATAATAGAGTAAAACTGGTAGTTCTTGAATAAGCAGCTTAGAGTGATGAATTGGTAAAGTGGAGTTTTCAATATAAACATTTAACATCTTATTGTAATTACCCATTTTCGCAAATAAAGACATATTTTTTTTAAGTTACCTTGCAGCACCCGGCACTGCCTGGGCTCGGTCTCGACGCTGTACGCATGCGCGGCGCGGTCGAAGTGCGCCACTAGCAACGCGCAGGTGTTGCCATACTCGCAGCGCCCGACCACCGACAGCTTCTCCAACTCCTGCTGAACCGTCCCCGTGTCGTCTAACGGGTCTTCTACTCCGTCCCTGAAAGAACGCGAGACAAAACCTCGTCAATATCATCTCGGTTTTGTCAAAACCGACTTTATGGTACAAGTTCGCGCTGAGACCGCGACCGGCACTTGACACCATACAATTGTATGGGCGCCAGTTCGCGCCGAGACCGCGACACATGTCTCGCGACACGTGTCTCGGTCTCCTGTCGCGGTCTCCACGCGAACCACTACCTTTACAGTCCGACCTTCTCAAAACGGTTTTGAGAAAAATGTACGAAATTAACTAAAAAGTAGTTAAAATAACATTTGTTCAAACCACTCGGGTGAATTAGTCACGATTGTTTTTAGTTATGTTTGATAAGAATTGGACCAAGATGGCTACCGCTCCAAAATGTCAGATTACACGATGGACCCGGCACCCGCACGGTTAATCCATGGAATGCTAAGAAGATCGTCTCTTTTTACACAACTCCCTATAAAGATATCAAATGAAAGAGCATTACCAATAGTACAATACTATATTTACGCTGACAAATTACAAATCCAAGATGGTCAGGGTAACTCAACATTTTTAATTTTGTACTTACCGCTAGTAAAAGCATAATTCACCAATCGATGAGCCAGTGTAGTGGATTATGGCCTAGAGCCTAGGAGCGTCTAGGCCCTAGACGCTCCTTGCGAGAGAAAGTCTCGCGTCCCAGTCCCAGTGGGAACATTGTTTTTTTTTTTTATTTTGGTGTGTTCTACGACGATGCATGTTTACCTAGAAGAAACCGATTCACTCTGGCTTTGAAAACACCAAGATTCGGGAAAAATTCACCCACTCACTCAGAGCATTCCACAAACTAGATCTTATAGTTAGCTAGTTATCACAAAGGTAGAGTCAAATCTCTTCGCTAGGCGGCATTCCATAGTGACCGGTGGGACATTTGACTCAGGAATCACGTATGTTTAGACCTATAACTTTGTATTTTGATCTAATTTAATGGTCAAATAAACATTTTACAATACATTTTGAACCAGCTTATCGAACTTTTACCGAAAAAAGTAACTCATATGCATATGTTAAGTAATATTTCAACGTTTAACGGTGTGACGTGTGGACAGTAAAAAATATCTCACTTCCGTCTTTTATAAATATTGGTGGACAATTCACACAAAACACCATCTAACCCCAAACTAAGCAAAGCTTTTAATATGGCGGCCAGATAGCTAATACAATACTTATATAGTTATAAATAGATACTTACTATACATAGAAGAAACACCCAGACACAGTACAAACATTTGAATTATTCACACAAATATTTGCACTGGGTGGGGATCGAACCCACAACCCTCGGCTTCGCAGGCAGAGTTACTACCCACTAAGCCACAAGGCCAGTCCACTCGTACCACAAGAACTGTCAATCGAGATTTTAGCCCAAATATCTTTTACTAATACGCTATGAAATTAATAAATATACTTCAACAAAAACTAAAAACTAGCACCAAGTTTAGTTTTTACAAGAAAATATAGAAAGTAGAAATTGTGACTGGTGGGACGAGTACGAAATCGGTAAAAAACCTTAGAGTCTTTGGAACATCAACGATGAAACGGTATAATTTTTTAAGCTTGGCTATTGAGTGGGCTGCTAGTTAATACTAGCTCCAACTGACCTGACGACGCAAGCGACGGAGGCACTGACCTGACGACGCAAGCGACGGAGGCACTGAGGAGGACTGACGGAGCAATTAATGAGGCACTGGAGTACTGAAAGATGGCCGAGTGTAACTCAATACTTTTAATTTTGCTCTTACCGATAGCATAGAATAGATAATATAGATAGAACGGACACTCTCCTCCCCCTCGCCAATTTCAAGCTTCCTCACTCCTCAGGCCGTTTCGGATACGCTAGGAGCACTCAACGAAGGGCTGGTATCGAACATCTAATTCCTAACGAAATATCATCATGGTGGGTTGTTGTGCTGTTTGCGGCTGTCCGTCAACTAAACGGGACAAAATGTAAAAGCTTTATTTAATTTCCTAATGATAAAATAACGTAAGATTAGAAAGTTTTCAATAAAGTTGCTTTATAATAACATAGTAATTTTTACTTCAACGTTCGTAACTTACACAGCTAGTTTTGGTCACGGATTGATAATGCCTGGAGGAATAATTATAATGACAGAATAAAGTTTTCTTCTTGGGTAAGTGTAAAATAATATGCGAATGTGTACCTACTAACAGAAATAGATATCTAGGTACCTATCTATCATCGGTTTCCTTTGATTTTACGGGGCAATACAAACACCCACAGATTTCTGAAACAATTTAGAAATCTGTGCAAACACCCTTTTTAATTAAGGTTTTAAGTTTTGCAAATTAAGGTATCGATATGCTAGCTCCAACTGACCTGACGACGCAAGCGACGGAGTCGAGCCTGGAGTTGATATACGCGCTGGTGACGCCGGGCGCGTACGTCTCGAGGAGATGCGGCTCGGTGGCCTTCACGTAGGGCACCGAGGACACCATCCTTTGCCACAGGGAGAGCAGGTAGTGCACCGAGTTCGGCGCGAACTGCCACATCTGGAACAGAAAGGGGGTTGTGTAAAGTGAAAACTAATTTTGGCGCACCACACACAGATTTTTCGTGGGCTGTGAATTTAATTCTAGCGTCACGCTCGGCAATGATAAGAAATCTTCGGATAAAGTCGAGAACCATGGCCATTTTGGCCATCTAGAAATGCGTGAGCATTTCCCATTGGCTATCTAGCAATGCGTCAGCATTTCTAGATGGCCAAGCTCATGGCCATGCCCTCCGGTTTCACCAGCGTAGTTTCCAAAGTAAGCTATCAAATTCTGAGTTATAAGTTTTCACTACTATCGGCAGTTCATATGACTGCCAATTTTTTTCGTTTATTTCACAAACAACAAATATAAGGAGATACTCGTACAATGCTTAGAAGTTCTGAGTGACGTCATTTCATTGTACGATTTTTACGAAGAAGCGACGTCACAACTCCACTCCGGAAGTATGATAATGATAATGTATAATCTTTGTCGAATTTTAATTAAATAAAAGTGGTCATGTGAGTGTCGGACTCGCCCATGAAGGCTTCCGCAAGTAACATCTAATATATAAAATTCTCGTGTCACAGTTTTCGTTGCCATACTCCTCCAAAACGGCTTGACCGATTTTGATGAAATTTTTTGTGCTTATCCGGTATCTATGAGAATCGGCCAACATCTATTTTTCATCCCCCTAAATGTTAGGGGTAGTCCACCCCTAATTTATTTTTTATTTTTAGACAAAATTTTTAATTTCTATTTTTTTATGATACAACATACAAAAATACATACAATCCTTAATTTTCACCCTTCTACGATCAACCCCTATTTTTTAATAGCCATTTTAGTAATTTAATCATTTTTCCTCTCCGGTCGAAAACTGATCAATCGTCATTTAATTAGTTATCTCCGTCAGATGTCTACAGGTGTCACTTCTGACCCAGTAAACAGCACGATAATTTGGGGATCAAAAGTAGTCTATAGCATATATATAGTTAGTACACGGTAATCTCGGGAACTATCGGACCGATTTAAAAAAAATCATTCACCGTTCTTTCATATGTACGTAATCCTTGAATGATGTAGGTTATATATATGTACCACGGGCGAAGCCGGGGCGGGCCGCTAGTAATATAAAAGTTCTTGTAGTTCGTTGTAACTTTAATCAGTGTTTTAACAACAGTGAATTTATGACGTATTATAAATAAAACTACTTACTAGATATCATGCAAACCAATTTTCGTTGATATTTTACATGGCAATGTACATCATACACTTTTTTATTTTTCTCATTCTCCTAGTTTAGAAGTTATGGGGGGGGGAGGACGGACACATTTTACCACTTTGGAAGTCTCTCGCGCAAACTATTCAGTTTAGAAAAAAAATATGTTAGAAACCTCAATATCATTTTTGAAGACCTATCCATAGATAACGCATACGTATGGTTTTGATGGAAAAAAAATTTGCGTTTCAGTTATAAGTATGGGACACTAACCCCTAAATTTATTGTTTTTTTTGGAATGTATGAAATCTATGGAACCGATGAGACGAGGGTAGATATGCACCATCACCACCTACCTAAAGAACTACCAAAATTATCCTACCTGCAGACTTTGCACTGTGAACTTGGCTATGGAAGCGATGAGACGAGGGTAGTTGTCCACCATCACCAGCTCGCCGAGTTGGTAGTTAGACTTGAGGCGCGCCAGCAGGCGACAGAACTCGTGGTAGTTCGTCGGGTCTGCGAGGCCCTGAAATACAAATAAATGACATATATATGACGGGGCAGAGTACCCTTATGATTATTGTGTACAGATTTAGAGCGAGCATTACTCGAACAGGGTCGTACGCGGCAACACCGGTCGCTTACATTGGAGTGGAATGGCGTTGAGAAGTTGTAACAGGTTGACATTAACAAGTGAGTTGACAAGGTTGAATAAGGTTAGTACACGAATCCTGACGACACTATTCTCTATGCCATTCTATCTCTGTGGGTGAACGTCAGTTGAGCTCGCGTACAAATCTGTTGCTTTCTAAATCCATCTCAATCTTAATTGCCTGTGATTAATTTGTATCAAATAAATTGTAAAACGGAATATATAACTCCGCTGATTCATATCAACTATTGGTTTCAATAAACCTGCAACTGAAGAAACCAGGCATAACCTCACGTGACGGAAAATGGCTTATCTGCCCTCACTGATGTCGGGCGATCTATATATATATAGTATACACATCTCTAGTATATAGGTCTCCCCGACATATATATATAGTATAGGGTGACAAGACGAGAAGGACATGTGCCTGATGGTAAGCAACATGCCTGACCAAAACAGCACAGTGACACGCAGCTATTGGAACATGAAAAGTCCAAATCATTACCTAGCACAAAATTGAATTGATACTCTGTTGTAATAACATTTACGAAACATGCTCTGAATACTGAGTGCAAGTGCAGTGAGTTGTAAATTGCTGAGTGCTGAGTATACAACAGTAAACTCAGCCATAGTGACTTCAGCGACTGACCATAGCATGCATCAGTATTCACAGTAAACTCAGGCATAGTGACCTCGGTGACTGACCATGGCAATAGTACCTATAATGACCTCAGTGACTGACCATGACATTAGTACCTATAGCGACCTCAGCGACTGACTACAGCATGTCTCATTATCTAGTCCACTTAACCTAGGTCCCCTCGACCACTAAGCTCAGTATTCAACCGCATCTACAGAGTAAACTCAGCCTTAACGACCTCGGTGTGCATCAGTATCCTGTGGACGCCGCTAGAGAGCCGGTTCAGGAACTTGGCCCGCTCGCTGTTGCTGAAGAGCGAACGACGGACGGACGCGAGCTGAACGAGGCACGACAGCGACAGGCTCGCCAGCCCGCCGGCCAGGGCGTGGTACAGCTCGAAGAAGAGGTCCAGGGTGTTGGACTCGAGGAATGTTGGACGCCATGATGTTGGAATCTGGAACAAGTGGGTATACGTAGGTCACACTATTACGTTTTGCGTAACTTTAAAAAAACAACGTGTCATAACCAAAAAATTATGTTTATTGCTTTTCGAAATACTCTCTTCCTTAAATTTTTTTTTTATGCGATCGAACCATTTTTTTTTTGCAAAAGTCTCCTGTTTTTTGCCACATATCTGAAGGCATGTTTTCTACGTGCTGATTGAACGTCTGAACTGCCTCATCAGAGATGGTAAAAGTGAAACCTCTCGTCAAATCTTTGATTTTGGGGAAAATGCGGAAATTACAGGGTGCTAGGTCGGGTCTATACGCAGGATGGGTGACTAGTTGTAAAAATGTATCATATCTGTAATTTTGATAGGTACAATACAGCCTGATTCAACATACCTATCTATAATAAAGCCAACCCACCCGTACAGTGCAGAGCTCATCCGAGAACTCATTGCTGGTGATCTCTATGAAGTCAAATGAAGACGATACTTACAATACTAGTTTTTCAGCAAGATGTTCTTTTGGAATTTGATCAATATGTAGTTTTTTTTTTTTTTTTTTTTTAACTATAATAGGTTTGCACTTGACCACCATCTCGCCTGATGTTAAGCGATGATGAGATCTACGATGGAGCGTGCTTACCTAGAAGAAACCGATTCACTCTCGATTTGAAGACACCAAGATTGTAACCATCAGGGAAAGCCCACTCAGGCAACGCATTCCACAACCTAGACGTTCTTATCACAAACGTGGAGTCAAATCTCTTCGTTCGCGTTTTTGGAACATCAACCACGAAACGATGTCGCCCTTTTGTGGAACGAGAAGTCCGATAGAAGAAAGGGCAAGGTGGTATTAGATCATGCAGATCAGTTGCACACTCTCCGAAGTGTATCCGATAAAAAACCGATAAGCTAGCGATTTTGATAGGTACAGTGCAATCTGATTCAACATACCTATCTATAATAAGTCCAACCTACCTGTACAGTTCAGAGATAATACAAAAACTCATCGCTCGTGGTCCCGATGAAGTCCAATCAAGACGATACTCATGTTTCAGCCAGATGTTTTTTTAGAGTTTGATCCTTTGATCAGTCAATATATACACAATATACCCTCTATATATGTATAATATCTATAATAAGTCCAACATACCTGTACAGTGCAGAGATCGTCCGAGGACTCATCGCTGATGGTCCCGATGAAGTCGAACGTGAGACAGTTGTGCGCGAGCTTCAGGAGAGCAGCGATCAGGGCGTGCTGTCGCTCGTCGTTCAGTTCCATCGGCTTCGTTCGCACGGAGCTCAGCAAGGAACAGGAAAGCCGGAACACTTCGAATAGCATCGTGTCTCTGTTGAGGGGGAAATTAAGTTTTTGAGCGAATTTATATGATACTGCCTCAGACCAAGTATTCTTAGGGGACGACCCTGATTCTAACATACCTTGTTCGTGCCCATACAGCCTATATTATGAGTGTCCAATGAGCTTAATTGTCAACAAAAACAAAATTAATAAACAATTTTCTTACAAAAAATTAAACCGACTTCAAAACCACAAATAGGCACTCAAAAGCGAAAAATAAACTAAAATCATTATTATAAGCGCTACTCACTCATCTATTTGAAGTCGGTGCCAGCTAAATCTAACAGGTATAGGATAGATACTACTTACCTGTGCCTACATAGCATCAATATACTAACTTTTTGACCTGACTGGCACCGACTTCAAATAGATGAGTGAGTAGCGCTTATAATAATGATTTTAGTTTATTTTTCGCTTTTGAGTGCCTATTTGTGGTTTTGAAGTCGGTTTAATTTTTTGTAAGAAAATTGTTTATTTTACTCTTTTTAGTGTACAAGAACAAAATTAAAAATTTTGATTAAACCCCGACTACCTTTGATTTGTTATCTGTACAACATTCTACTAGTCAAGCCCTTTCATTTGATACCCATATAAAGGGAGTTGTGAAAAAAGCAATGTAATTCGCCATTTTGTGGAAGCGGCCATCTTGGATTTGAATTTTTTCATAGTGAAAAGTATTCTACTAGTCAAGCTCTTTCGTTTGATACCCAAATTGAGGTAGTAATGAAAAATATAATATAATTCGCCATTTTGTCGTGGTGGCCATTTTGGATTTGAAATTTGTTATAGTACATAGTACTCTACTAGTCAAGCCCTTTCAGATAGGGAAATTAATTGGAATACTGATGTATAGATTTTGTATAACATGACATTTTGCATTCCATTAACTTCCACATTAAATTCCATTAGCCACATTAGTGTCCACTGTCTATATTTTATGAAACTTTAGATTTAACTAATGTTAGATCAGATAATATATTGTAACGGACAGGTTGAATCAGATTACTCTATAATATATTGTGAGAGTTCTTTGAGTAGGTATACAAATATTAAATTTTATACATGTTAACATTCTTTTACACACATTGACATTGTTTTTTATTTTATACAAATTGAATTATTATTATCATTATTTTTGATTATTATTTTTGATTTTCTATACATAATGACATTCTTTAAAATTGCTCACACGGCTAAACTGTAAGAGCTACTACTGCAAGACCTTGGATTCTACATGAAACCACACACTTGTCAAAGTCCATAACATCATCCTGCTGAAGCACAAGACGTTGGCGTAATTGTACTCATCAAACATATCACACTAACATAACACACCGGGATAGAAGCCAGAAATCAATACATGATGAATCAGATGACATATATGATACAACCGATTAAAAGTTAAAAATGAAAAAAGAAGAAGAAGACTATCAGCTGACTATTATTATCATTGTATAAATTCAGACCAATGGAAACTGCGTTGCCAGACATATTGCATGCCTCTTGAAGAAGAGGCCAGTTTGTATGGGTCAATTATTTAAATGTTTTGTATCATCTTATCTTACCTGCAAACAGCAATAAAGATTTTTGTATTTGTATTTGTATTTCATTTGATACCCAAATTGAGGTAGGTTGTGAAAATATTTTGTCCGCCATTTTGTGGAGGCGGCCATCTTGAATCGACATTAACCAGACATAGCTAAGAACATCTGCTATGGTATTAACCTTGAAATAAAAGAAACCGCATTGAAATCGGCCCATCTGTTTGAGTTCTACTACGGTGCCACAGCAGATAGACAGACACACAGACAGACACCGACGTCACTTATAACACCCCTTTTTTTGTTCGGGGGTTAAAAACAAGTTTTTATTAAAGCATTTACACAATTTTGTATTGATATTTTGTATTGGTATTGATTGATTGTCGAGATTCATAACTTTTGTGAAATCTACAACGTCATCCAGATACGCAATTTTTCAGTTTTTGGTTCATATTTCAAAAACTACTTGACCGATTTCAAAAAGATTTATATGGGACCATTCGGGAAGCATACCCATCCGAACACAAAAAGAAATTTTAAAATCGGTTCAGAGGTTCTCGAGAAATCAGGTAACATACATAAAAAAAAAAAAAAAAAAAAAAAAACATAGGGGTCGATATATATAGGGGGGGATAGGGGGTAATTGATAACCTCCTCCTTTTTTTGGAAGTCGGTTAAAAATGTTGATTTACCCCTGGATTTGCCTACCTCAGATTTGTAATGGACGTATAAAAAAGTCGGACGTAATCTCGCTAAACCAAAAAACTGTGCCCATACAGTCGGCCACATAATATGCATGTGTGCGCTGTCACATACAGGCTGACACGCACACACAGTGGGTCATTACACGCGCTATTTGTGTAAGTGTGCGTGTCAGCCTATCAGTGACAACCTGACAACGCACACGTGCAAATGTGGCCGACTCTAGTGACTCAGTTTTTGTTTTAGCGAAACTACGTCCGATTTTTTTATACGTCCATGCTGACAAACCATGTGATAGGAACAGTATATGGAAAGTTCCCAAATTGTTTTAATTTTGTAAGCGTTATTTACCAAAGAGTTCACATATACTATGTATTAGAATCTGACTTTTTCATACGTACATGTTTGTCAGACTATAACCTTGACCGAGTGTCCCCCCATAATATGGGGGGACACTCGGCACACTGGGACCTTCAATTTAAGGTTTAGCTCTCCCAGTGTCCCAGCACTGGGAATATCAAAATAGATAGCTGGCCTGGTGGCTTAGTGGGTAGTAAGTCTGCCTGCGAAACCGTGGGTCGTAGGTTCGATCCCCGCCCAGTGCAAACGTTTGTGTGATGAATTCTAATACTTGTACTGTGCCTGGGTGTTTCTATGTATAATAAGTATGTATTTCACTATATAAGTATTATATCAGCTATCTGGCTTCCATAGTACAAGCTTTGCTTAGCCCAAGCTCAGATGGTGTTGTGTGTGAATTGTCCACCAATATTTATTATTATTATTTTTAACCCCCGACCAAACAAGAACAAAATTAAAAATTTTGATTAACCCCCGACTACCTTAGATTTGTTATCTGTAGAACATTCTACTAGTCAAGCCCTTTCATTTGATACCCATATTAAGGGAATTGTGAAAAAGGAAATGTAATTCGCCATTTTGTGATAGCGGCCATCTTGGATTTGAAATTTGTCATAGTGCAAAGTATTCTACTAATCAAGCCCTTTCATTTGATACCCATATTGAGGTAGTAGTGAAAAATATTATATAATTCGCCACTTTGTGGTGGCGGCCATCTTGGATTTGAAATTTGTTATAGCGTTTAGTACTCTACTAGTCAAGCCCTTTCATTTGATACCCATATTGAGGTAGGTTGTAAAGAAATATTTTGTCCGCCATTTTGTGGAGGCGGCCATTTTGAATCGATATTAACCAAACATAGTTAAGAACACCCGCACGGATATTAACTTTCAAATAAAAAAAACCGCATCGAAATCGGCCCATTCGTTTGAGCTCTACGGTGCCACAGACAGACACACACACAGACAGACACACACACAGACAGACAGACAGACAGACAGACAGACAGACAGACAGACAGACCGACAGACAGACAGACATCGACGTCAAACTTATAACACCCCTTTTTTTTGTCGGGGGTTAAAAAAGGGGTGTTATAAGTTTGACGTCGATGTCTGTCTGTCTGTGGCACCGTAGAGCTTAAACGGATGGGCTGATTTCGATGCGTGCGATGTACTTAGCTGCGCTTGGTTCATTCAAGATGGCCGCCTCTACAAAATGGCGGATAAAATATTTCTTCACAACCTACCTCAATATGGGTATCAAATGAAAGGGCGTGACTATTAAAATACTATACACTATAAAAAAAACCAAGATGGCCGCCACCACAAAATGGCTAAATATATTATTTTTTTCACTACTACCTCAATATGGGTATCAAACGAAAGGGCTTGACTAGTAGAATACTTTGCACTATGACAAATTTCAAATCCAAGATGGCCGCTACCACAAAATGGCGAAATACATTTCTTTTTTTCACAACTCCCTTAAATATGGGTATAAAATGAAAGGGCTTGACTAATGGAATGTTGTACAGATAACAAATCCGAGGCAGTCGGGGGTTAGTCAATTTTTTTAATTTTGTCCTTGTTATGTATTATTATGGTACTGGTACCTGAATGAGGAAGCGATCTTCCTATGTTTCGGCAGCGACCGGTTCGCGTCCGCCTCCGACACCTGGTTCATCTCCACCACCAGCTGCGACAGGAGCTGGACTCCGACCGTGCACAGTTCTTGACTCTAAAACAAACAGACGATAACATCACTTTCTCTTTTGACTGCCTGCCTGACTAGACTGCCCTAGTGGCTTAGTTGGTAGTAGCTCTGCCTGCGAAGCCGAGGGTCGTGGGTTCGATCCCCACCCAGTGCAAATATTTGTGTGATGAATTCAAATGTTTGCACTGTGTCTGGGTGTTTCTATGTATAATAAGTATGTATTTAAAACTATATAAGTATTATATCAGCTATCTGGCTGCCATCACACAAGCTTTGCTTAGTTTGGGGTCAGATAGTGTTGTGTGTGAATTGTCCACCAATATTTCTTTATTTATTTATCTTTTAAATAACTAGCGACCCGCCCCGACTTCGCACGGGTGCAATGCTGATACTAAATATAAATCCGGTCCGACCTACTAATAAAATTCCGGTCCGGCGACAAGACGTTTTGTCGACAACATAAGTCACAGTTTTTTGTGATGGATACTTTTTTGGCGCGACGGACGCGCGCAATGTGTTGATTGATGGAACGAAGCGTGCTTCACACCAAAGATGGCGACAGCGGTTTGTTTGTCAGTGCCATCAGAATTTAACGAAATTCTCCATAATCCGAATTTTGTGGACATATGTTGTCGACTCAAAATCAACACTTTTTATGTTTTGTTATTCATATATGGCTTCGATCAAGTCTACCGTACCCTTGACGAAATTATGAATGTAGACTAGCGGTACCCGGGAGTCTACCGCCAGACTAAAACTGTCTTAGGTTTGATAATGCTGCCTCTTTTTTTTCGCTTGTAATGATACGAGACACCAATAGCAAAGCCATAGCCGATTTAGTTATGCGGTAGGGCCGCCCCGCCTTCCCACGGGTGCAATGCTAATCTCTATATATAAAAACGTTATGTTGGTTTGTGTACGCTTCAAAAACTCAAAAAGCTCTGCCCCGATCGAGCTGAAATTTTACAATGATGTATAATAATCCGCATCAAGGATTGTTTTTATATAATTTTTGCGCCACAATGTGCCACAGCGAAGCGTGGCAGGGTACAGCTAGTACTAATAATAAAAGTGGTCAAGTGCGAGTCGGGCTCGTCCATGAAGACTTCCGTAGCGGCAAGTAACATAATACAAAAGTTCTTGTACTTCGTTGTTACTTTAATCAGTGTTTTAACAATAGATAGATAGATAGTCAATTTATGACGTATTAAAATAAAACTACTTACTAGATATCATTCAAACCAATTTTCGTTGATAGTTGACATGGTAACGTACATCATACACTTTTTTTTATTTTTGTCATTCTCTTATTTTAGAAGTTACAGGGGGGGTAGACACATTTTACCACTTTGGAAGAGTCTCTCGCGCAAACTATTCAGTTTAGAAAAAAAATATGTTAGAAACCTCAATATCATTTTTGATGACCTATCCATAGATACCTCACACGTATGGTATTGATCAAGTTTCGGAGAAAAGTTGCTGTGACATACCGACGGACAGATAGATATGACGAATCTATAAGGGTCCCTTATTTTGCCATTTGGCTACGGAACCCTAAAAATGATTATTGTGGGTTATTTCTAAGATATAGACATATACTATTGCTGACTTTTTATACATTTTCTAATAATTTCGTACTTTTAAAATTGACTTGCCCATCCAACTTTGAATGATCATAAAGTAAGTTAAACAAAAAAATATCAAAATAAAAGTTGATACATATTTTATTCTATTTAAATACTGTCATTATATCAAATAATTTAATATAATTGCAGAACCTGTCGTCACGCCTATTACTATAGCCTATGACTGCCATTTTTAAGCTATTGCATAGCTTTTATCGCGGGCCTGGGGACCGAATTTTAGTAATCGTGCATCTCTTTCTTATGTTCACAAGAAAGAGTGATGGAAGACCGTAACGCCGTCCTCCCCACTCGGTCATTCGACTTTGAATCTTATTTGTATTAGCTTTACAGACTAAATGCTCTTAGTAGTGTTGCCAGCTTAACGAATTTTCCGTGATATTTATTATGGTAAACAAATGTCACTCTTCAAAATAAAAACAATTCCGAAAAATTGTTAACATCCCTATTGCTTATGTTGATAAAAATGCATGCAACATGCAATAGCTTTACCGCGGCAGTCTCCGAGTGCCACACTTCTTTTTTTTTGTATATCGTGTACGATTAGAATGCTACTTACTCGTAAGAAGTTAGACACGTCGTTGACGACGTTCTGGAAGACGTAGTCCTCCTTGACCATGTCGAACCAGCTCAGCTTGGTGATCCGAGCGAACAAAGCTACCAGGGCCTGGAAAAACATCACTTTCATCATTCCGGGGCCGAAAGTTTACATTTCTTCTTTTGTTTGAAAAAAAAGATGAAATAAATGAAGAAATTTAAACATTCAGTCCCGGTATAATGAAAAACAGTATACGCGCCACGGGAGGATAGCAGGACATTTCAACCCACGCTTTTGTATATATCGCACGGGTTGAAAAGTCCTACTTTCCTTCCTTGGCACGTAATCTTATTCTTTTAAACGAGCAATTCTTGTAAGTATATATATATATATATAATCTGAATCTCGGAAACGGCTCATTCATGAAATTATGTATACAGGGGGTTTCGGGGACGATAAATCGATCTAGCCGGGTTTTATTTATAAACGCCGTTTTATGCGCGTTTTTAGACACTATTTATTACATAAAGATTAGAATGCGATAGTAAATTTCGCGACGGCGCGCGACAGTATATTAGCTCAGTCGGGAAGATGGGCGGTTGAAATATGGTAGGTCTGGGTTCGAATCCAACCGGCCGCGTTCTTTTTTCAAGTTATTTTTTTTTTAGAAAATCAGTATGTACCTAAATAACCGAGCAAAATTCGGTCACCCAGGTACTCTACTATTATCAGTCAAAATCAAATCCATTTCATTAGTAAGCATATATAACCACTAGTTTTCACCCGCGACTTCGGCCTCGCAAATAAATATTAAGGTAATTGCTTAAAAAAACAGCTTACGGTAGTGGTAGGACTCCTGGCAGAGTCCGCCTGGGGAAGTACCACACTTTTGCCAGTTAATCTACCGCCAAGCAGTTTTGTGCAAACATTACTGGGTTCCGGTTTGAAGGGCAATGTTTCTAGAGAAATTGCTGGGCTTAGAGATGGTCATTGGCCATCTAGAAATGTAGAAATGCGTCAGCATATCTAGATGGCCATGCTCACAGCCATGCCTTCCGGTTTCTAGATGGCCAATGAGAAATGCTGACGCATTTCTAGATTTCCAATAGCCATGGTCCCGAGTTTACCCGAAGATTTCATATCATTTCCGAGCGTGACGCTAGAATTCATTTCACAGCCCACGAAAAATCCGTCTCGAGGCGCGCCAAATGAAGATTTCACTAAACTTTTTGTAGTTCACCTTTGCCAGTTATTCTTCCACAAAGCAGTAATGTGAAAACATTACTGTGTTCCGGTTTGAAGGGCAATGTTTCCAGAGAAATTACAGGGCTTAGAGATATAACATCTTAGATCTCTGGGTGACGAGCGCAGTGCAGTTCTAGTAGTTATAATTTGGACTCTTCATGTTCTAATAGCTGCGTGTCACAGTGCTGTTATGTGGCAGGCATGTTGCTTACCATCAGGCACATGTCCTGCTCGTCTCGTTAATCGTTATTTAAAAAAATAAACACCAATGACCATGACCATGAGTTTTGTAATAAAAACTGTAAACTGTATTCTCGATACATACTTGGACGACGAAGTTAGCGAGGTCCGGCCTCGTGGCGAGGTAGTTCAGCACATAGTTTCTGATGTCCAACCGCTGCTGGATCGACAGACTGCCTGTTGATCTGCAAAAACGATTCCAACTCAGACATCGGGGAATAATGGACCATATTTATTTTAGCACAATCTCTCTATAGCCAGCTGAAAGACCTTGACTTATCCAGAAGTGCAGTAAGTTCTATACTAAAACGAGTATCTAAAGCTGCACTAGTAGGCTCATATCAGATTTGGCTGGGCAGGGAGAGAAACACGAGTAGTGAAGGTGAGTGTTGAAGTACGTCAGAAAGGGGCCCCTTAAACCTACGCCCGAGTATTTTCGCATGTCATTTTAAAGGAATAAAATATTAACAGCGTAGTTTTTTAGCATCTTAACGTATAAAACCGATTGCTTTGAACATGTTCTTAGCGATATGTATGCACTCTATTTGTTCTAAGTCGTAAACTATGAGAGATCTCGTTTAAATTTTTTTTTGTGACGATTTTCTACATTTAAAGATTTAATTGAAGGATAAAATATTTAAGAAAAATATTGTCCAAGTTACTCAAAAGTCGATTTGAAATATTCACTTCCGGTTTACGTAAAGTAATTCAAATTTCGAATTCGACAAAAAAACTAAAAAGTACAACCTTTTAACTATTAGAAACAACACTATTTAGTTTTTTTAAATAGTTAATTGTGTAAGGTTCATGAGCTAATTACTGTATTTTAATATTACTTTATAGTATATTTAATCTGTGTGATGTTCATTTGAGTGCGTCTATGCTTCTTGATATTTAGCAATGGCAACATCGTATCAGACTGTTATATTATCTATGCAAATAAACATCACCTACTTTTTAATTGGACACTGAATGTATAACAACTGATTATATAAAATCCCATTAAAGCCATTATAAATCAGAGTAAAGGCTTTTCATTTTCTGAGATAAGGACCTGACCTGATACAAATAAGTAGCATAGAAAAAAAACATAATTTAATTTTTAGCTAATTTTTAAAAGCTCATAACTCGGCAATAAAGCAACACACGAAAAAAAATTGTGTATACACACCCACGACTACTAGAAGTATAACTGACCAGAGTATGAACAAAATTCACGACCTCATATTTTTTTGGTTGTCCGCTTGGCGTGAAATGCCCCGTATCTTTGTGTGTCAATAGTTTTCTATCTATCTATATATGTATACATATAACACATATATTTTGCTTCACTACAGTTTTGCTTCTGACACAACTAATGGCGTTTACTTTAGAAGTGATTTTTTAAAATAGTAAAACCGTCCCCTTTTGGCAGAAGCATATGCGTAAGTGCATTTCCCGAACAACGAAATAATTTAATTTCACTGAAAAAACAAGAATCAACTTCAATTTCGAAAATTAAATTCAAGCATTCCACCAAATTCAAATATAAGTATACATAAATATATGTATCTATACTAATATTATAAAGCTGAAGAGTTTGTTTGTTTGTTTGAACGCTAGGATCTCGGGAAGTACTGATCCGAATTGAAAGATTATTTTTCTATTAGATAGTTCATTTATCGAGGAAGGCTACAGGCTATAGAACATAACGCTACTATCAATAGAAGCATGAATCAAGAATGTAACAAAAACGAGAAAAAAATATTCCTTTTTGAGAGTTTTCGTAGCATACTTTGACATGACAGCATGTGTCTAAGATTGCGTCAACTTCAACTTTTTCTTTTGGCTTCCATTCGGTAATGTCACCGTAATTTCGCCAATGTCCAAGATTGCGTCATTGAATATAAACCTTTGCTAATCAAATTTGTTTCTAAATCTGAGTTGGTACGACCAATTTCCGACCGATTTGCGTAGCAGGTAGCTGAAGAGGTTTTTTGTTTGAAAGCGATATTATCAGGAATGACTGAACCGATTTCAGTCATTCTGTCACCGTCGGATATGTACGGGATCCTGATGAGTGCTATATAATGTACCACGGGCGAAGCATGGGGCGGACATCTAGTAAGTATATATTTGTTTAAGAGGCCTTGTCTACGTGACACTGTCGTAGATTGGTACTTTTAGCATGTCGTCTACAGCCTATTAAATCAACAGCTAAATCAACAGCTGCCTCCAGGCCACGTGGTTCGACTGCGTAGTTCGATCAATCGGACAACGTGAACTTTTTTCCCCGTTGGTTCGATCAATCGAACCATGTGCTTTTAAGACTCCTGATAGTTCGATTTATCTGACTATGTGGACTTTTTTCAATAGGTTCGGTTAATCGAACCTAGTCAACCCTTGTAAAATTGCTAAACATACGAGGGGTGATCCAAAAGTAATGATAATCAGTTATTTCTAGTGCACACAAAATACAAAAAATTACAGTCACTTGCTCAATTACCCACTAGTTCAGGAAAAAAAAATCATATAAATAGGCCACGATTCCCGGGAGCTACATTCATTTGAATACGGACTGTCAAGGAGTGAACATCAAAATGGAAAAACACGAAATCAGAGCTGTCATTAAATACCTCTGCTTGAAAAAAATGTCTACCAAAGACATACACAGCGACTTGGTGGAAACATTAGGGACTGTTCTCCTCCATATTCCACAGTTGCACGCTGGGCTAAGGAGTTTAAGCTGGGAAGAACATCGACGGAAGACGAACATCGCGAAGGGCGCCCATCGACGTCCCTCACTGGAGAAAATGTGAAAAAGTTGAAGAAGTTGTATTGAAGATCGAAGAGTGACTATCAGGCATGTAGCTGAGGTCACAGGGATCTCATATGGCAGCATTCAAAGAATCCTTGTGAACGAATTGCATATGAGAAAGGTCTCCGCGCGTTGGTTACCGAAAATGTTAAACGACGAGCAAAGAAGAAACGAGTCGACATGTCAAGAGCAAATCTCGAAAAGTTCCAGGCAGACAAGGATAATTTTTGTCACGTTTTGTGACCATGGACGAAACCTGGATCGACCATTTTGATCCTGAAACAAAACAACAATCGATGACATGGAAACGATCCGATGAACCGACGCCGAAGAAATTCAAAGTGTCAAGCTCAGCAGGGAAGGTTATGGCGTCTGTTTTTTGGGACGCTGAAGGAATAATCATGGTGGACTACTTGGAAAAGGGGGCCACTATTACAGGCTCCTTCTATGCAGAACAAATAAGAAGATTGCGGTAGGCTATTAAGGAGAAAAGGCGAGGCAAACTGCGGGCTGGAGTGCTGTTCCATCAAGACAACGCACCGGTTCACAAAGCTGCAATTGCCATGGCTGCCATTCAGGAAGCGGGCTTTGAGCTGGTGGAACACCCCTATTCACCAGATCTAGCCCCAGTGACTTCTATCTCTTTCCACGACTCAAGGAACACCTCCGGGGCAAGAAATTTGACGATGATAGCGACGTGATGGCCGCGGTTGAGGACTTTTTTGAGAGTCAAGATAAAGATTTTTTTTCTAAGGGAATTTTAGGTTTAGAAAAGAGATGGACTAAATGTATAGACTTGCTAGGAGACTATGTTGAGAAATAAATTTAGTTTTTGATTTTATTCATTGTGTTTATTATTGATTATCATTACTTTTGGATCGCCCCTCGTAGATAAATATAACAACACAATAAGCATATTTTAATCTTCATTTAACCATATTACATTTTTACTTACTTCGTAACATTTCCAAGGACATTATAACTTTATATACAGTCTTTATCCAAGGACATTTTATAACATTAATAAACTCTTTTTATACAAAAAATTTAACCGTGTTCAAAACCAGAAATAGGCACATACTTAATCCCAAGTTTTCTTAGTCCGAGTTAATTGTGCTTGTGAGTATACTTAGATGAATCGAACCAGATGAACTTGTCATAGTGGTTCGACAATGGAGTCGAACCACGAGATCCCAAGAATTAGTAGTTCACGTGGTGCGATTCTAAAATCGAACAACGGGAAAAAAAGTTCACGGGGTCCGATTGATCGAACTACGCAGTCGAACCACGTGGCCTGGAGGCAGCTGTTCAACGAGGCCGGGGCAATAGTGCGGGGCGCGCGGGACGAGGACGCGGAAATCGCGCTCCCGCCATTGCCAACATTACAATGTTAGTATTTCGGGAGCGCGGTTCAGTTTTCGGTTTTATCAGACATTACGGGCGTTTCTTCCAAGATTAAAGGCGATGAACTACTGGTAGTAGTTCTTTATACTGTGGTAGTACTATCGATAAATTAGTGCGTGCGCGTATGCGAAGAGACAGGGAAATAAGAGTTCTGAGTTAATAGTCTTAACTTCTATCGGCAGACCCTATGACTGCCAATTTTTTTTATTCGTATAGGTTTAGGTTAAAGAAAAGTTCACGACTACAGCTGACTCTCAATCTCACCTGCTGATGAGTTTCCCGAGCGTAGTGGCGGCCAGTAGCTGCGAGTAGCTGGATCCAGCCCGTTCCAGTAACGCCTGGCATTTTGTCAACGTGTCTGGGGCTTCCTGTAAAATGACACTCTGTTGATTGTATTTTGAAGTTGTAGTGTATTTATATTATGACTAGATGTTCGTCCCGGCTTCGCCCGTGGAACATTTATACCACTCGTCGAGATCCCGCGCATATCCAACGGTGAAAAAATTTTAGAAATCGGTTCAGTCATTCCTGAGAATATCGCTTTCAAACAAAACACCTCTTCAGCTACCTGCTACGCCACCTGTCGGAAATTGGTCGTACCAACTCGGAGATTAGCAAAGGTTTTATATTCAAGAGGTATGTAATCGTCAATGACGCAATCTTAGACACATGCTGTCATGTGTCATGTCAAAGCACGAAACGTACGAAAACTCTCAAAAGGAATATTTTTCCCGATTTTGTTACATTCTTGATTCATGCTCCACTTCTGTTAATAGTAGCGTTATTTTCTATAGCCTAAAGCCTTCCTCGATAAATGGACTATCCAATAGAAAAAGAATCTTTCAATTCGGACCAGCACTTCCCGAGATCCTAGCGTTCAAACAAACAAACAAACAAACTCTTCAGCTTTATAATATTAGTATAGATTACCTGTAATTTTGATAATTATGTATGATTTGTATAAGTACCCTCAGATTAAATTAAAATCAGTTTTGCTTCTGACTCAACTAATGGCTAACTTTAGAAGTGTTTTTTTTTTTAATAGTAAAACCGCCCCTTTTGACACAAGCATATGCGTAAGTGCATTTCCCGAACAACAAAATAATTTAATTGCACTGAAAACAACAAGAATCAACTTCAATTTAGAAAATTAAATTCAAGCATTCCACCAAATCCAAATATATGCGGAGCCGAAACGTGGACACTAACAGTGAAACGGGTCCATCGATTTAAAGTCACACAGCGAGCTATGGAGCGAGCTATGCTCGGTGTCTCTTTGAAGGATAAAATCAGAAATGAGATTGTTACGGACGGCGGATCTCACCACGGCAGAACGGGACGACGCGACGTGCGAGCGAGACGGAGCTACGGTGCAGCGCGCCCTCTGATTGGCCGGCGGCCTCCGAGCGCGCTGCGCAATAGTTAGGCTAAGACAAACCTTGTAAATAGTATAAGTATAGATCGATAAGAGCATTCGACATGCACCTGTTGTATTGTGCGAGATAAGACGAAATAAAACTACGGAACTTAGAACGATCATCGAGCATTTTTAATACAGTCCACATCGAACATCAAGGGGCCGGAACGTGGGTCCATAATAGAGATTATCCGACAAAGAACTAACGTTACTGACATAGCTCAGCGAATAAGTAAGCTGAAGTGGCAATGGGCCGGTCACATCTGTAGAAGAACCGATAACCGCTGGAGTAGACGTGTTCTGGAGTGGAGACCGCGTACTGGAAAGCGTAGAGTGGGGCACCCTGCAGCCAGGTGGAGCGACGACTTACGAAAGGCGGATGGCAGCAAGTGGATGCGAACAGCAGAAGATCGGGCCATGTGGCGACCCATAGGAGAGGCCTACGTCCAACAGTGGATGACTATTAGATAGGCTGATGATGATGACCAAATTCAAATGGCTTTGTAAGCAATCACTATGTCATCGAGACATAAAAGGTAAATATTTGTTGTTTTTTGTTCATATTTCAAAAACCACTACACCAATATCGATAAAACTGAATATGGGACCACCTCTGAACTCTGCTCTACCAAACACAAGAAGAACCATCAAAATTTATTCACAATTGGACATCGACATGGATTGAACAAGAACCACCCATACGGAAATTAAACTTCAAATAAAAAAAACCCATCGAAATCGCTCCATACGTTTGAGCTCTAGGGTGCCACAGACAGACAGACATCGACGTCAAACTTGTAACACCCATTTTTTTGGTCGGGCGTTAAAAAAACATACAACCAAAATAAGAACCTCCTTCTTTTTAGAAGTCGGTTAAAAAGTACTCTAGAGTGGTACTCGCCTGAAAAGCGATTACAGCCTTCTCCGCCTGCTCTCTGATGGCAGGGTCCTGCGACTCATACAGCTGTTTGCACAGTAGCTCTAACTGAATCACCTCCTGTAGAACAACAAGAACGAAGTTATAAAAAAATTGATTTACCTTACCTTAGATTTGTTTTTTTTTTTAATAGTATTCTACTAGTCATTTGATACCCATATTGAGGGAGGAGTGAAAAAAAACGTAATTGGCCATTTTGTGGCGGCGGCCATCTTGGATTTGGGATTTTTTATAGTATTCTACTAGTCAAACCTAGAAACCTCAACATCATTTTTGAACAACTATCCATAGATACCACTCACATATGGGTTTGATAAAAAAAAATTTTGAGTTAACTTCTAAATATGTCACTCCCAAAATTTATTGATTTTTAAATATTTTTGTGTAAAAATTTTAATGCGGTTCACAGAATAAATATAAATAAATATTGGTTGGACATTTCACACACAACGCCATCTGACCCCAAACTAAGCAAAGCTTGTAATATGGAAGCCAGGTAGCTGATATAATACTTATAGTACGTGGCTGACCGAGCTTAGCTCGGTTTAAAGGCAAAAAAAGAACAAAAAGAAAAGACCCGAATGTAACCATCAGGATTCGAACCGGGGCCTGTTGACTCCGAGGGCGAGCATATTCCGTCTGAGCAATTTAGACTTAAAGAACAGTGGCGAAATAAGTTATCGTATTCTAATGACATTGTAAGAGTTTTTCATTGCCTAAAAACGAGCATAAAATGATGTTTTAAAAAAATAAAACCTAGCTAGATCGATTTATCGTCCCCGAAACCTCCCGTATACATAATTTCATGAAAATCGTCGGTCGAAAATGCTCGGTCATCTAGGTACTTAATTTTACAAACTAACAGCACCCTGTGATAAAAAGTCAAGAAAAAACCTATATTTGTATTGAAAACATGACTGACCTACCTTGATTTGGCTGGCACCAACTCCAAATAGATGTCTGAGTAGCGCTTATAATAATTTTATATTTACTTATTTTTCGCTTTTGAATGCCTATTTTTGGTTTTGAAGTTAGTTTAATTTTTTATTTTGGATGTTTGTTGCTCAATCACGTCGTAATGTATGAATGGATCGGGTTGAAAGGAGACGGTTCATTTCTGCCCCAAGTCGTTTCAAGTTTAGGTACGTAATTAGACCTAAAAAGTAATTTACTTAAAATGACATATAATTAAATAATGACAACTGCACATTTCATACTAACGTGCGAAGCGGGGATTGCAAATTGGTGTTATTAAAAATACTATGATTGTACTTAAAGTCAGCCATGTTTTTGACGTGACAACGTCTTATAAATTGGTTTGCCGGGTGACACTTCAAGAAACTGCGTTACGCTCCGCTCACGTTATGCGCTCACAACGAGAGCGAGTGAGAGGCACGCGTCCCTTCCACTCGGGCATGGTTAGCCCCGCCTAAGAGCGAGAGAGACAGACATAAAAAGTGAAAGGCACGCGTCCCTTCCGTAAAATTATTTTACCACTCAAAGTCGTTGTCACGTAAAACTTTCGCCCGTATACCGACTTTACAGGCAACCAATTTTTTCTCTTTTTTTTCTTCTTTTGAAGTTTACGTAAAGTGAACGTGCTTGTGTCATTTTGCCAGGATTGCGAAATTGGAGTTTTTGCGCCAACGTGAAAAAAACATGTCGCCTCATTGTATTATTATCTTTAAATTGTGTATTTTCGAGTATGTGATATAAATGGTGGATTAAAATTATTTGATGTTCATGAACGTGTTTCTTTGACGATTTTTAGTAACACTCGAAAATATTTAAATACGCAATATGGGAAAACACAAAAGACGTGCGACGCCAAAATCCTCTCAGTTAAAAAAGAAGTGAATAAAATTGACACAATATCCGATTCGCAAAGAGCATGTAAATTACTACGTATACCGATTCGATCACTAAACTTACACAACACAAGGAATTTCGTTATTTTTCAAAGGTTTCGTAATGTTCTTGTGATTTTTCTTGTCCTGCGTCGAGTCGACATTATTTTGAGGATAGTAAGTCGCAAATTAATGAATTTACTACACCTTCTTTTTAACCCCCGACCAAAAAAGGGGTGTTATAAGTTTGACGTCGATGTTTGTCTGTCTGTCTGTCTGTGGCACCACAGAGCTCAAACGGATGGCCCGATTTTGATGCGGTTTTTTTTATTTGAAAGTTAATACCCGTGCGGGTGTTCTTAGCTATGTTTGGTTAAAATCGATTCAAAATGGCCGCCTCCACAAAATGGCGGACAAAATATTTCTTCACAACCTACCTCAATTTGGGTATCAAATGAAAGGGCTTGACTAGTAGAATACTATACACTGTAACAAATTTCAAATCAAAGATGGCCGCCATCACAATAATGGCGAATAATATAATTTTTTTCACTACTACCTTATTATGGGTATCAAACGAAAGGGTCGTCAGGGGTTAATCAAAATTTTTAATTTTGTTCTTGTAGTAGTATGCAAATAATCACGTACTTGATTACCTACTTGTATACCTATTGGGCGATATTTTTTCAACGATTTAGTTGATATCTTTTAAACCCCGCTATGCAGAATAAAAACATTAACGGTTCCTTAATAGATATTAAAAATCCTATACAATGGTCCAATTTTGGTCGAGTCTCATGCACTTTTGCTGTGGGGCAAATACCCATGGAAAATGGGCCATCTCCTTTGGTACACAGATAGATTATAGTATGGATGAACACATATAGCTATCTGGCCGCCATAGTACAAGCTTTGCTTAGTTTGGGGTCATATGGTGTTGTGTGTTAAACATCCACCAATATTTATTTAGTTATTTAGTTTTAGGCTACTTGCTATCCCGGCAAAATAACGGAACGGGTACTACGCGGGGCTAAAGATAATGATCAAAAGAAACAAGTAAATAAATATTGCTAGTGGACAATTCACTCACAACACCATCTAACCTCAAACTAAGCAAAGCTTGTAATATGGCGGCCAGATAGCTGATATACTACTTATATAGTTGTAAATACATACTTAGTGTACATAGAAACAGCCAGGCACAGTACAAATATTTGAATTCATCACATAAATATTTGCACTGGGTAGGAATTGAACCCACAACCCTCCGCTTCTTAGGCAAGTGTCGTTAGACCAGCAGCATCAGCAGGTTCAATCAAATTCCCATTTCGCGCGCGTAATCAAGTACAAACAGGTTACATTACTCTTTCATTAGCATAATTTTGATTTTATTTTTTTTAATTTTCATATTGTCAAAGATTTCCTAAATTAGTAAAACATACTTTTTGATTAACACTGTTGTTTTAATTATTTCTACCTAAATATATTGATTTTCTTAAACCGAGTATACTTGGCATTCAAACCGAGTTATTTGGCCTAGTACGAGTATCAAAAAAGCTGCCGAGTATGCCGAGTACCGAGTATCAACCGAGTTCTTGGCCCATCTCTATTATATACCATGGTGCATGTGCCATTGATTTAGTATCACACTTTGAATTCTTTGCAGAATTACAATATTTGAGTTACTAGAAGTCCCTCAAAGCTGAATGCCATACATCCAGGTTATTCATGTGAAAGGTGGAGAGATCAAGATCGTCTCTTAAAAGTGGTAAACTTTTCAAATAACAGAACTGCGTGTTTGTCTCGATAGAAATAATGGGATATAATTTGTAAAAAACACTGGTCCCACTTTTTCTATTTTGTATTTCCATGGAAATAGTGGGATACACCCATGAAAGCTAGGTTCGATACCTATTATTACATCTTTTTGGGACAGGATATGCAGATCAAACAGCACTATAATATATTACATCTTTGTCTTGTTTGAAATTCTTGATATTTGTGTTTATTTGTAAGTGATAATTTAGTAATAGCATGTGGAATACAGCATTATTTTCCCATGATAAATAGGAGCTTATGTGCTATTCTAGACTACGATACAAATACAAAAATCTTTATTGCTGTTTGTAGGTAAGATAAGATGATACAAAACATTTTAAAAGTTGACCCATACAAACTGGCCTCTGCGAGATGCATACAATATGTCTGGCAAGACAATTTGTTGTAATCCTAATTTATGCAATGAAAAAAAAAATTGTTCTACGATCTAACTGCTTTTAAAATTACAAATTCGTTCAGCTGTTCTGACATGATTAATATTTTAATCAACACTCATCCAAACATTTGTACCTATTTTGACAGTGTGGTTTGAATGTAAGTGTTCTGTCCAGTTTGACCCACCAGCGGCCCACTTAGATCCAGAATGAATGACTAATAATAATAAATGACTTCCATGTGGGCCATTCTAAGTTGCTACCTGGAGCAAGCTGTCTTTGAGCTTTGGCTATGTCCACATATTCTTGCGGCGGAGGACAGCTCTCGTTCCACTGTTTGTAGCGATACTTTCTGGGTGGGTCAGGCAGTACTATTGAACTCGACTCATGACGCGTGTAATTGAAATATTTTCATTGTAGAGGGGGTGCCTAATGTCAGTTTCTTGTTTTTCTTTTTCTACAGAACAGATGACACTTCTGCGGACTTTTGGTGGAGCTATTCTGGCTAGGGGGTAAAGAGAATTAAGAGGAGTAGGTTGCAGACAGCCTATTATTTTTCTGCAAGTGTCATTTAACACCGTATCTACTTCTTTTGCATGGGATTGATGCCATATGGGAAATGCGTATTCCCCTGCAGAAAAACAGAATGCTAGCCCAGAAGTTCGCAGAACATGGGCTGAAGCCCATGTGGTAGAAACATTAGCATTTATAACATTATTACGATCAGATTACTAATTGTCCACGACTGCGATCGTGTAAAATTTATGTTTTTAAAGATATCATGTCTGTGAAAATAAAGTAGTAATAAACTGACTTGGATTTTGGCAGTATATTAGCTCATTGATTTTAATAGTTAAATTAAAACTAAAGCAATAATCAAATTATGGGAATAAGAAAGTTATGTAAACTTAAACAGCTTGTAATACAACACTCATTTTAATTACACTTGTACAAGTCCAAATAAACTCTCTTTAAGGTAAGCAATAAAACATGTGTTTCTTTATTTTTTAAAAAGAGAGTCCGGTATACTGGAACGTGTCAGGAACCAACATTCCTGACTTATTTTGGCTTCTGTTCCGTTTTAAACTTACTTGTATTGTTTACAATTCCTTGTAAGCCTTTATACCACAAGGTGGTTTTAAAAAAAGTTGCATTTTATGTGAGTAATGGTAAATCTACTAATATTATAAGTAGGTAGCGTAAGTATATGCTATTTATTGTGAGATATGGAACTCGGTTTGAGTTCAAAATTTTAGTCAAATAAAAAAACAAACGATGTGATTAATTAAACAATGAACGTCGAAACAACACACAATATTAATAGGATTATTGGAATGTTCATTATTATTGTGTTTTTCACACGGTTGTGTCATTTAATCTATTTCGATAATACTAAATCGATAATCGGTGAAATGACAACAACAGTGCGGGGCGTAGAAGGGATCGTACAGTTCGCCAACATTTTCAAGGGTACTAATTGTCAACAATAAGTTTAGATCATAACCAAAACGCCGGTAAATTTCACAACAGTAAATTGTGACTCACGTTGCACAACTTTTTTCAGTACCACAAGGGAAAGTGTTACAAATAAATTAACTAACAAAATTAGAGCAATAAAACGCACTAAGAGGTCCCAACTTCGCACTAGTAAAAGTTTACTAAAATTGAGTTTTTTGTGATGGTACCGAAAGATAATTGTTACGATATTTATTATAGTTGTTCATTTCATGGATTGACTGAAGAAATTTGATTAAATTCTGTTAAAATTATACAAAAAACACAATATTTTGGTGCTCACCTGTTCTTCAGCCATCTTTGTTATTTTCTTGCATTTGTAAATGACGTTCCGTTCAACGAATTACAATTTCTGATGCTCAATGCTCATCGGCTCCTATACCTACGTTGTACGGTTCCTTTTTCGGGTTTCGACACAAAACACAGACCAAGTTGACACAAAATGTGCCTTTTTAACCGACTTCCAAAAAAGAGGAGGCTATATATTCGTTTTTCATGTAGCAACGACGCGACGTCAAAGAGATGAGTGAGTAGCACTTGTAATAATGATATTAATTTATTTTTCGCTTTTGAGTGCCTATTTATGGTTTTGAAGACGGTTTAATTTTTTGTACGAAAATAGTTATGGTTTTGGAACGAAGTTCCTTACGGCCGGTCTGGAGGAGATAGGGATTTTGCTGCATAACCGTACTGAAAAAAATGTAAGACAAAAACCGTAAGAAAAACATATAACGGAACTGACGTGTAATAGTAAAAACTATTTTTGTTCTCTCTTTCCGCTCTCTTATCCCTTCTCTTTCTGTTTCACATCCATTAAAAAAAAAAATTGGTTGCCTGTAAAGTCGGTATACGGGCGAAAGTTTTACGTGACAACGACTTTGAGTGGTAAAATAATTTTACGGAAGGGACGCGTGCCTTTCACTTTTTATGTCTGTCTCTCTCGCTCTTAGGCGGGCTAACCATGCCCGAGTGGAAGGGACGCGTGCCTCTCACTCGCTCTCGTTGTGAGCGCATAACGTGAGCGGAGCGTAACGCAGTTTCTTGAAGTGTCACCCGGCAAACCAATTTATAAGACGTTGTCACGTCAAAAAGTATTTAGTTGTTATATTTCATTGTATAATTATAAAGGTAGTTTATAGCTTCTTGCGTACGCCCGTACGTAAGTACCTACATATACATATACTTTTTGAAGTGAAAACTTTTTTTGGCGCGGCATAGACAGATTTTTCGTGGGCTGTGAATTGAATTCTAGCATCACGCTCGGGAATGGTAAGAAATCTTTGGGTTAACTTGGGACCATGGCCACTGACCATTTGGATATGTGTCAGCATTTCCCATTGCCATCCTCATAGCCACGCTCGCCGGTTTCAATCCCGCGTAGTTTCCAAGGTAAGCTCAAATTCCAAGTTAAAAGTTTTCATTTCTATCGGCAGTCCCTATGACTGTTTAGAACTTTCTAAGATTGTTATATTTATAACGTGATTATTACTGACTCCAATATAGTTCGAAGGATGCGTGACGTGTAGTAAAACAAAGAATGAGTTTAAGTACGTGCGCTACAATGAGCCGTTTTCCTACGAGACAAAAATAGTTCTAACGTACGCACTAGATGGCGATAGTGTGGATTCAAAAAGATTTGTCTCTACCATAGACTCTCAAAAGTGTAATTACTATGAAGCCCCTCCCAATGTTCAGGAAAAAAGAGTAAATTTAAATTATTTGCGATACCTAAAAAATTTGGAGGTTTTCCAAATATCACTTATTTTAGATTAATTATAATTTGTTTAATTATATAACCTTCTATATATACCCCAAATACTCGAAGAAAACAATTTTTCTTCTTTTTTAGTGTTAAAATATTGAGAATAAAAATAGTCAATTAAGTTGATAATGCAATAAAAATCGTTACTGATCACATTCGATTTTCAATAAAAATCTTTAAAACTCTCGGTGCAGAGACACCAACTAAGCACAAGTAAAAGGAAGATTCAGACATAAATATGAATGGCAGCACTGATTCGAAAATATCTATCTGTGGCTGAACGACTAGTATCCATCGCCAACTTCGAGAAATTACAAGCATTTCTCGAAGATCGTTATGTTCCCGAGAACCTGCATAAGTTGCTGACCTAGCGTTTGCGCCTACGCAGGATCAGGCGACATCACGCCATGCCACCCAGAAATGCATAGTTGCGTCTGGGTTAGATTATAAGTTCTCTTTAAGGCTAATTGTAATAAGCAAAGGCAGTCTGAATAAACTCTTCGGCTCATCTAGACGTATTTAGTTTTAATTTAACTTTAAATTTAGTTTTTAAAAACAGTTTCTCGCGCTCCCGAAAGTTAACTGGCGCAGCCGGTAGGATTACCAGCCGCTGCTATCGCGACCACGTAAAATCCGTGACTAGTGCTTGAAAAGTGTTAGTACCTTCGTGATTGGCAGTGACAGCGGTTTTCCCTAAAATCGGAAGAAGGCCGCAGTGGTAATCCTCGAACCAAAGAAATTTGTTAACCGGAGCCGGACGGAGATGGGCAAGTAAGTTATAGCGAACAGAGTACTCACTGGAGTAAAATCCTTCGTTTCCTCCCATCCTATCCATGAAATACTGTTTAGTTTTAAGCTGTAGAACCAGGTGACTAAAACTGCACAGGTCTCTACATAGGTTAAACTGTGACTAAAACTGCACAATTATTTTATATTTTAGATTTAAACTGTGACTAAAACTGCACAATTATTTTATATTTTTAGATTTAAACTGTGACTAGAACTGCACAATTAGATAATTAAATATAATAGGTATACGTACTCGTGATTACGAATGCACAAAAGTACGCTAGGTTATAACATCATTTAAACGGTAACTATAATTGCACTAGTAATTAAGTGAGTAAGTATATAAGTAGTATAACTAGAAACTATTTAACAGCAAAATGACTGAGCTTAACGAAATAGCACCGCCCTTATTGCGCGACATGCTTAAACTCATCCCTGAATTCAACGGGGACACTAAAATGCTCGCATTATTTCTCAGAAAATGCGAGTATGTAATCAGACAATTTCAAGGCGTTGCTCAACGCAATGAATATATAATGCAGTCAATAACTAGTAGAGTCATAGGTAGAGCCGCCGCCCTTATCAGCGAAAGGGTGATTTTGAAAGTTATGACGATTTCAAAACACTACTAATTCAGCATTTCGGAGATCATAGAAGCGAAGAGTGTGTAGCCATAGAGTTGGAGTCATTAAAATTAAATCGAATGAGTCATACCTTGATTTTTGTAGCCGCATTCAGGATGTAAGAGCCATTTTAATTTCCAAAATTAACACTAATGTCACTAATTCCAACGAAGTTAAACATGCAAAGGCCATCATCCATAATAATACAGCTCTCAATGTTTTCCTATATAATTTGCCGGAACACCTAGTGAGAATAGTAAGACTAAAGAGCCCTACCAGTTTAGAAGAGGCCCTAAAACTGTGATGGATGAAGTTAATTTTCACGAGCAGTATCTAATGAGGTCCAGGTTGCTTCACAACCAGGCACCCAAACCACCCATGCTGGATCCGAAGCCTCAAGCCTTTCAGGCAATAATGCAACCCCCAAATAATAACTTCCGACCCCGTATTTTGGAGTCAGACCGAATGCTATACAACCCATGCTAGCTAGGCCATTAGTGCCACAAAATCAATCCGGTACAAACCACCTACACCACAACAGCACTTTTGGGTATAGGCCTCCGACCCAACAACCCCTAGGTTTTAGACCACAGCCCGGTCAATTTGGCTATAAGCCAGCGGTTCAGCAGCAATTTGGCTATAAGCATCCTGCCCAACAACAGATGGGCTACAGACCTCCAGTACAAAATCAGTTCGGATTTAGACCACAGCCGGGACAATTCGGTTACAGAGCGCCGCAGCCTCAAGGCTATCGTCATCCTCAACCGTTTTCTAGCGATGTGACGATGAGGACTGCCGCACAACCAGTGCCAAGACTACCCATAAACGAAATAGTCACCGAGGAATGTGGAACAACAGACGACCCGAACGAGTACGAATACAGCGACAACAATTACCAGGAAGAGCAGAATTATTATTACGCAGACCCAACCCGGGAGTGTCCACAACCTGTTATGGAAGTGCAAGAACCAGTGCAGGAATATGATAATATAAGGGAAGAAACAAATTTGGAAAATTTTCGTGTAGAAGTGACCCAGAGATTTCCGAGGTAATCGAACTAAATTATGATGCCGCCCTCAAACTACCCTATATAAAAATCACGGAAATAGATGGCAAATTCATGTTAGACTCCGGCAGTAGCAGGTGTTTTATCAGCCCAACAAAAGCGGATATGTACTACGCCCAGTACAAAAGATACGAACCGTTTCAAGTAACAAGCACGCACGCGTCTAGTTCTCATACAGAGGTAGCGGACATACCACTCTTTAAGGCCTTCAGCCAGGACATGTATCACAAATTCTTCATCTATGACGTTGACCCCAAGTATGACGGAGTTATTGGCTGGGATTTGTTAGTGAAGCTAAAGGCTAAAATAGACCTGAACGACAAAACTTTAAAAACACAACATGCCAATATCCCGATTTGGAACGACCAGGAATACTTATTTAACCTCAAAGCGCGCACTGAAACTCGTGTAGAGCTGCCTGTAGATCTCGAAAAAGGGACGCTATCCTAAATTTTTGAATTCGACTCAAAAATCCGAATGCCTACAGCCCTAGTGAAATGTGAGAATTATTATGCGACCACCGTTATACAAAATACTTCTGACGCCGACATAACTTTAAAAATAACGAAACCTTTTAAAGTCCAAAACTCACAGATGAAAATTACATATGTGAAATTAACACGGCAGACGTAACAGACATAGAAGTTGACCAAATACTCACCCAAAATTTGACAAAATTACGACTTAATCACTTACCACCAGAAGAACAAAACGCTATACTAGAACTGTGCACTGAATATAAGGACATACTCTATAGTGAAGAATTACCCTTAACTTTCACCAACCAGGTCAAACACCACATAAGGACGACTAACGACAATCCTATTTATATCAAGCCATATAGACAAGCCCCGGCCCAAGCGGAAGAAATTAGGAACCAAGTTGAAAAGCTGCTCAAAGATAATGTGATACAAGAGTCACATTCACCATGGAGTGCCCCAGTGCATTTAGTCCCGAAGAAGTCGGATGCCTCTGGCCAGGTGAAATATCGCATGGTAATAGACTATAGGCGACTAAATGAAATCACAACTGACGACCGATTCCCACTCCCCAATATTTGCGACCTTTTGACAAACTAGGTAAAGCAACTATTTCACGACGCTAGACCTCGCGTCTGGGTACCACCAAATAGAAATAGCAGAAGAAGATAGACAGAAAACTGCCTTCTCCACACAAAACGGGCATTACGAATTCCTCCGAATGCCATTTGGTCTCAAGACAGCTCCGGCAACTTTTCAGCGAGCAATGAACAATGTATTAAGAGGCTTACAGGGTATCCATTGCCTTGTGTACCTTGACGATATACTCATCTACTCCAACGGGCCCGTGAACACCTAGAGAAATTACGCGCCGTCTTCGACAGACTGAGACTTACCAACCTCAAGGTCCAATTAGACAAATCGGAATTTCTTTGCAAGGAAGTCCAATATTTAGGACACACGCTGACGAAAGACGGACTCAGACCAAACAACGACAAGATACAAGTAGTGTTAGACTATCCGATCCCTGAAACACAGACCGAAATTAAAAGATTCTTAGGCTTCATAGGATACTATAGAAGATTCATAAAAGATTTTTCAAGAATTACTCAACCGCTAACCGCTTGTTTAAGAAAAGGCAAAACCGTAGAGAAGACAGAAAAATATATAGAAGCCTTCCAGAAGTGTAAAGAGTTGTTAGTTAATGCACCTATATTACAGTATCCGGACATGAGTAAACCATTTATATTAACCACCGATGCTTCTGAGGTAGCTTTAGGAGCAGTACTTTCTCAAGGGACTATAGGATCTGACTTACCAATCGCTTACGCCAGCAGAACCCTAAGCGAAACAGAAAAGAGATACAGTGCCATAGAGAGAGAATTACTGGCTATAATATGGGCCACTAAACACTTCCGACCGTACCTCTACGGTAGAAAATTTGACATTGTTACCGATCACAAACCTCTACTTTGGTTGTACCAACTTAAAGAGCCAGGGAGCAAACTGACACGATGGCGACTTCGCCTTCAAGAGTACGATTTCAACATAAAGCACAAAAATGGCCAACTTAATGCTAACGCGGATGCCCTCTCCCGACTTAGGTTGAATGCACTAACTACCGCCGAGGACAACGACAACAGATCAATGATTGTAAACCCCGAAGAACAAGATCACTCAGATACCATATCAATATCAGATTCTGAGAGAACAGCAACCGACAGCCCTGTTACAATTTCAGACACCGACACCATAGACCAAATCTTGAGAAAGGAGCCTGACTTATTAGTACCTTCAGACACAAGCTCAAGCGCGACAGAAACTATACATTCCGGTAAAGATTTAGAGTCACTAGGCATACCAATTCTAGAAGAAGCCGTAGATACAAAACCAAACCAAATACTTGTGTTCCATAAATTTACTAACGACCTCCAAGTAACTGACATCTCCACCAAGCATCAGAAAATATTAGAAGTTTTCCTTCCTCACGGCAAACCAGATCTAATATGCGAATTTCTAAAGAAATATATTAGACCAAAAATAAAATACTTCATTTATTTTGAAACAACACAACACCGTCGGGAATTCAGTAACGTAGTAATTACCCTTTTCAAGCAAGGCTCAATTAATTTCTACGAATGTACTGAGCGGGTAATCAACATTGAAGATGAAGCAGAACAAAACTGATTATACAAAATTACACGAAGGCAAGACTTGCCACCGTGGAATCACCGAAACTGTGAAAAGAATTAAGCGAAATTATTACTGGCCAGATATGCTTGACACGGTCTCCGCCGTTATCAATGCTTGCGACAAATGTAGGACAACCAAATATGACAGGAAACCAATTAAACCAGTACTCAAACTAACAGACACTCAAGACGCGCCCTTTCAGGAAGTATTTATGGACGTCTTTTCAATAGAATCAAAACACTATTTAACCATAGTCGACGCATTTAGTAAATTAGGCCAAGCATTGGAAATACCATCTCGATCTACACCAGAGGTAGTGAGAGCCCTTATTAAATATTTCAGTTTTTATGGCATCCCACGCAGAGTAAGTTGTGACCCGGGTTCTGAGTTTAATAACGAACTTCTCAGAGAACTTACAGATTTATACAAAATAAAACTACACATAACAACACCAAATAATCCAAACTCCGTTGGCATTGTAGAACGTTTTCACTCTACTATAATAGAAATCTACAGAATAGCCAAATATGAAGTGAAATATACAGACGCGACAAATAGGATGACCTATGCAATAATGGCATACAACAATACTATACACAGTGCTACAGATTTAACCCCTTTTGAAATAGTATTCGGACACACAGAGCTTAACTCTACATTTGACGTGGAATTCGATAAAGCATACAAACAACAGCTATTAAAGGACCACCGAAAACGAACTCAAGAATTGTATAAACACATTGCGGCAAAATGAAAAGTAAGAAAGAAACGGTGAGAGAAAAACGCGGTGGCGAAATAGGACCACAGTTCCAAGAGGGTCAAACTCTGTACGCAAAGGCGGTTAACAAACGACAATCTAAAGATAAGCCAAAATATCAAAAAGCAATAGTATGTGGTGAGGTGGAACGTAATGTACTACCTATAAAAGTCCGAGATAGAGAAACTAAAGTCCCAGTTAAAAATATAAAACGCCCTCCGCAGGTGGCGCCCCCTCCTGGCGGTGGTGATATGGGTGATGCAAACCCGAGGGTTCCTGAGCCAGGGCCTACAACTTCAAGAAGTAAATGAAAACCCAGGTCTCCTCCCAGTTAAACAAGGCCGTGCTTTTGTACAGGTCGATAGCTGGTCTATAATAAAACCATAGATCTGAAAGGCATAGCATCCGATCTACAGTTCAATTCGCAACAGTACTCTAAATTTTGTGCCAAAATATCGTCTTCTAAAAATGCTTCTTCTCTTGTCAGTAACTCAAAAGACTTCCAGTCCCAAATAAACTACATCCGCGACGAGGCTGTAGAGAAATTAGGGCAACTAATGCCAACTAAGCGGGTAAAACGTGGCCTTATTGACCCTCTAGGTTCCTTAATTAAAGTAATAACAGGAAATCTAGACAATGACGACGCCATCCATTTCGAACAACTGATAACGGACACTAAAACCCGTGAGCAAGCCATTTCTAGTAAAATTACTATTATTTCTGAAATGCTGGATCACATAGTAAACTCGTCTAAAATGGTAAACGAAAATACAAAATATTGAACGACAGAGTTAACAAAATAGAACAATTTATAAAATCTAGAGATAATGATGACTTTGTAATTTTCCACATTATAAATGTATTCAATCTTTTATAAGTAACTTCCGCTCTATTTCGACAAAACTCAGCGATGTACAGACGGCTTTAGCCCTCAGCAAGGTTTCAGTACTACATAAAACTGTAATAGACTCTGTAGAAATCCTAAAGTTGTTGAAAGATATAAGTACATACGGCAACCTCATGTATCCAGTAAATGACCAGAATTTAATTAATTTAGAGGAAACATTTTCTGTCAAAACTTACCTTAAGGATAGTAACATAAGATTTATTATAGATGTACCACTTGTAGAACAGGAATGCTATGTATATTATAAATTGTACCCATTACCCATGCTCAACCACTCTACTACCGATACCTTCACCATTATTCCCCAATATCCTTATTTACTCCAGGATGAGAAAAGATATCGCCCAATTGCCCAAAATGCAAAGAGATAACTGCCAAGGAATATTTGTGCTCCGAGAACGACATTGCCCCCTACTCCAGAGAAACCTGCGTTGAACAATTGATGCAGTACCAACAACACCCCTCAAAATGTGTTGCACACCGAATTACTACAGAAGATTTAAAGGTCCAGAGAATTTCAGATAACAGCTGGATTATATTCTCCAAATATACAAAAGTACTTACCCAAAAATGTGACGATGACGTCACCCAAGAGCCATTGAGAGGGACATACCTCATTACAATCCAAAACCATGTGATGTTATAATTGATGCTCTTCGTTTACGAGCAAACCATTTCCGTGAATTGGGAAATTCGTACAGCCATTTACCTATTGTAAACTTACCTGCCTTACCAGATAATACCACAGAAGAAGCCGAACCTATAGACCTGCAAGATATCAACCTAGACGAAGTGCAGCATCTCAACTACCTTTTAAAAAGAGTGTGAAAAGTGTTCCAAATTTAAGTGAAGTGAAAAGCCTTGGCATAGCCACAAGTGTTCTCTATTTAGTGTTGTCGTCATGCTTGGCGTACCTCATTTGAAAAAAGTTTATACCACTTGTTCGAAAATTACGTAAAATCAATTCTAATGTAAACGACCCTGAAAATGTGAACGCAAATCCAATTTTACTACATACTTAAATTAAATATAAGCTCGTTGCCTCTACTCACCCTTTTCAAGTATTGGAATTGCGTATTGTAGAGACAACATTAGTATTAAGTTAGAGTATAGTACATATAATAACATAAATAGGATAAGGAAAATGTAGAAGCGAAGTTATATGGAAAATCCTTTTCCAATAACTTCGGGTCTGAGGGGGAAGGCGTTATGTTCCCGAGAACCTGCATAAGTTGCTGACCTAGCGTTTGCGCCTACGCAGGATCAGGCGACATCACGCCATGCCACCCAGAAATGCATAGTTGCGTCTGGGTTAGATTATAAGTTCTCTTTAAGGCTAATTGTAATAAGCAAAGGCAGTCTGAATAAACTCTTCGGCTCATCTAGACGTATTTAGTTTTAATTTAACTTTAAATTTAGTTTTTAAAAACAGTTTCTCGCGCTCCCGAAAGTTAACTAGATGGCCAAGAAATAAAAACATAATAGTGTTGGGACATTAGTTACCAAACAACGAGTATAAATAAGGCTCACTATTGTTCAGTAATGCCGCATGGTCAACTGACTGATTTAGTTCGCTCTTACCCGAGTTTTATGTTACGTAGTCAACGATTTTAATATACTTCGTATTTGATGAAACGAAAAAGCGACATTAAAAATAAAGTTAAGAATTTCTAAAGTATCAGTTCTACCACGTATTTATTTCTAGATACAGATTTGTTAGACATTTTTAAGAGATGAAAACAAAGAAATGATAGATGGCGCTTATGTTACGTCTAACATTACTTAACATTTCTGTCCAAATCTAAGGTTTTGACAATATCCGTATATTGAGAATTTAATGCATGTACACAAAGCGTTTCTAATTTTGCAGATGTTCATAAGCAATAGCAACCAACAACAATAGCAAACAACAACAATCGTAGAAATCTAAGATCAGGTAGTAAAAGCATAAGCAGCCCACTAATTGTTCTCACTGCTGAGACTCAGGGCTTTCTTTTACAAAGAGAGAGTCAAGACCATAATCCACCTGGCTGGCGCAGTGTGGATTGGTAGATGACACAGTCATGACCTCCAAATATTCTAGGTACATGTCGGTTTCCTCACGAAGTTTTCCTTAACCGTTTTGAGTTAGCGGCATTATGCACATATCTCCGAAACGATAGAATCCCAATCGGCAGTTGCCAGCCTTCCGGCTGGTCTCGTTGGGAGAATGGCTGTTGGGAGAATATTTTTTTTTCACTTTTCTTAATTGACGTGAAATTTTTGTATTTTACATAATAAAAAAGTTAAGTTTTGGAGCGCAGTGCGAATTAAAAAATTGCAATATTGTCTTCTGAAATATTTGAAAAAGACCGAACGAACGAAAAATAGGAGCGAACTAGTTCGGCACAGGTATGTGAGCTAAGTTCATTCTCAGTGGTCCTCACTATGCGGCTCAGTGGCTTTTGACATTGACATCGCAATCTAAAACCTACAAGCGTCTCCTATTGTCGTTTTTTCGAACCATATTTTTTGTCTCGTCGGAAAACGCCTCATTGGCCTCATTGCGCTCCGACCATCGAGCAACTCGATCTTCCGCGCAAGTACGGAAGGGAGTAGCCATGGCTAAAAAATATTATTCAAATCTTTCTGTTATTTCTTTCGGGAGGGGAAAGTTAAACACTAGCGCAAAGCCGCACTATGACATACAAAACATACCTGTACCGATCCATTGCCGATCATACTCACACAACCAAATCACTAACACATAAAAATAAAGCACCATTCACAAATCTAGCCCCGCCCTCAGTCACAGTATATTATCAAATTCCATGGTCTACGCGGACTTATACTTTTACAGAGGGGACACGCTGTGTATGCCTACTCCCTTCCATATTGTTCGCTGGCTAGTATCAAAAAACTTATTTAAAAAGACATGTGCTCTATCTACACAATGTTAGGGATGTGGGCGAACACGTGAGCCCTACATCTCCCAATTTTTTTTTGTTATATACCTTCAGCCCGTAGGAAGGGGACAACAAAAACGCGAATAAATTATATTAGGACTGTCAAAGTTAGCAAAACGCGAACAGTATTCTAGAGGTAAATGAGGAAAATTAGAATACAAATACAAAAAGATTTACTTAAATAGTATAGTTAACTCTTTATTTATTACTACCATCGTGCATACAATCTAAAGGTAAGAAATGGAAAACAGATTCTTATTTGCCTTGATATTTGATTACAAATAGCGCTAAAATGCGAATAACTTTAGATAACTTAGAGCTAGCTAAGATAACGTACCGTAGCGAGTCGACTCTACGTAGACTGGAACGATGATAAAATTTGATATCTATAGGATGCGTTCACAAAATAGTTTATAAGTAAAATGCTACTGGCAGAATAGAAAATAGAAGACAGAAGATTCTTTTTACGAAATCTTCTGACAATGCCATAAAACAATATCATTTTTTTATATTTTATCTTTAGCAAAAAAATGTTGTTTTATTTTCGCTGGTTATCATTGTAACTAATTTATATTGCAGCAAAATGCTACGAATAACAATGCTGAAACTAAAAAGAACGTGGTCGCTTGCATTAACACTAAGAAATCGAGGAGAAACAAAGTTTCCAGGAAAATTACACAGGTGTAAGTTTCAGATTGCTATTTTTCTATCAAAGATAAAAGGTCCCTAATAGAGCTGTACACAAAAGGTGCCAATTTAAAAAAATCCGTTAAAGTGTTCATCCCTACATTCCCTAAGAAAACGATTGTAGGGTTTAATTAGAATTGGGTCTGTATAATTTAATCAGTTGGAGCTTGGAGCGCATAAAGTTTAGAAATAGAAAATAAAGCAGTTTATACACTGTGCCTCTTTATGCCACCAATTTACATCAATCATTATTGGTGTTTGGCTATTTATTTGCGATATTTGAAAAATAACTAAAATATACCGAGGGAGGTGCATCTCTCAAAATATAAAATTTTGGAGAAAATATTATTCATTACGTGGTAACGGCTGGTTCAGTCTTACTCTTTCCACTCGCGCTTGAAAAATAAATTTAAGTAACCGTCTTATTTTGTCGTGGCTTTCTTTCACATCAGTGCTTTCACATGAGGTGTTCTGAAGGAGCAAATAGACCTGTCAAAGATAGTTCACCATTTTTTGTAAAATTTCTCTATAACGAAATGAAACATTGGCGACGCCATAGGTGGCGCCACCTAAGGCGAAAGTTCATTGTAAATCGTTTTTGTAGTGTACCTACCTACATGATTTTTGTGGTGGTAAAAATTTACAGAGTCCGCCTGGGGAAGTACCACACCGCTTAGCAGTAATGTGCAAACATCACTGTGATACTGTTTAAAGAAACTGTTTCCAGAGAAATTATAGGGCATAGATAAATCTCTGGGTGACGAGCGCAGCGCAGTGCTAGGTACTGATTTGGAGTTTTCATGTTCCAATAGCTGCGTATCACTATGCTGTTATGTGGCAGGCATGTTTATTACCATCAGGCACATGTCCTGCTCGTCTCGTCACTCTTTATTATGTTGAAAAAAACTTAAGACTTATCAATACTTAGTACTTAGACATAGAGAAATGTTCATTTTAAGCTTTGAAAATGCATACCATTTCTACTCTTTCTTTTGTTCTATTCTGTTGTATATTTAATTTTATTGACTCTTGATGTCGTACTTTCACGCATCAGCCCCTAGTTTTAATTGCAAAAACCGACTCGTGTGCGTCAGTCTTAGTAGGTACCTACTTATTACGAACTTTTTTCTTGTCTTCATTTCGAACTAGTAGCGCCCCGCGGTTTTACCCGCGTTCCCGTTATTTTTTTCGGGATAAAAAGTAGCCTATGTGCTAATCCAGGGTGTCAGCTAACTCCATACCAAATTTTGATAGAATCGCTTCAGCCGTTAAGACGTGAAGAAGTAACAAAAAAATACACACTCACAAACTTTCACAATATTAGTCTTAAACTTCTAAACTTGCTTCTAAATAAGGCGTTTTCCAGATGTAAATTGATTTAATTATAAATGATGCAAATAGTTCTAAATTTCGCCAAGTGTGGCACCACTGTTTGTTTTTGTGAAATTTCTCTAAACAAAATAAAAATATTGGCGCCACCTATGGTGAAATTGAAAACTGACTTTGACAGGTCTTTTTGCATCTTTAAAACGCCCCATTCAGTCGACTAACCTTGAACGGTCCCGCTCCCGCGCGGTCGCCACACGCCACGCGCCTGCCACCCGCCACTTTCGCGGGCGATAATCTCTCCCATGGCGGCTGCGAAACCGCGAAAATCAGCGGATCGAAACAAAACCCGCGCCCGCGGGTGAAAATTTCATGAGTTCTTAGACTTATCCCATCAACTATATTGTCGATCATGGATGAAAGTACATTTTACGGTTTCGCCATTTTAATGTTATTTTTGTGGAAAATAGGTATGAACTCGTTAACTTTTTGTACTCTACATAGTTTAAAAAAAAGTCACTTTCCGCTCGCTGTCTGTCTGTCCCTACGTATGCTAAGTATGCTTAGATCTTTAAAACTAGCAAACATAGTTTGATGCGGTTTTTTAAATAGAATCACTCTAATTTATTTAAAAAAAACCTGTTTGGTAGTTTTAAAGATCTAAGCATATATAGAGACGGACAGAGGCTTTGTTTTATACTATGTAGTGATTATGATTAGTCTTTAAAAGGGGATTTGAATGGTTAATAATGTCTTTCGTTTTGCTTCCCAAAATTCTATTGTGACTGATCTATGTTACTTAGGTATTGATTGCTGATCTACTAAACAATTATCTGACCGATATTCTTCTTGTAGTAGTTGCAACCGATGAATTGCAACCGATGAATTCGGATGTTTGGTTTCACTAGATTGACTAGCATGCCTCTTGATTCGGTTTTAAAATTCGAACGTAGTGTGTGTGTGTACTTCAAAACGAGCTTTCAACCGTTGAAATCACTGTTTAAAGTTTATTTTAAGACTCCATCAACAGAATATGATTATTCGAATAATAAATCGCTTAGAACAGTAGTCCGCTTTGATCAGATAACTCAACACAACACACATAAATAACTATCTTTCGTTCGTTATCTAAATTATTTTAAAGTTCTGATCTTGCACGGAGCCCCTCGATTCTAGTATTTAAAATTAAATAGTTCCTCAAGAATTTGTAAAAATAACTTGGCGTGAAAAAATGGCGAACAAAGCCATGGACGTCCGTGCTACGTTGCTTTCCCAAATTCTCAAATAAAACCAAAAATAGCAATACTCATGGCTCTCTTCGCTATTTTTCAGTAACTACGCTGAGGTCGGCCCAGAAGTCCACTTATTCAAACAAGGACAATGAATGGAAGTGTAAACAGATAATAGATTACCTATTTAGTCCTCTAAGGACGCACGACGAAATCAGGAGGATTCAGAGCATTATCATCAGTGATATCAGAAGGTTAAGAAAAACCATCAATAAGAAAAACAAAGACCAACCAGTACAAGGTACAGAGGTTGTAAAAAGTGACATCTGCCCTCAAACTCATGATGAGAAATGTAATAAACTAATAGCTGCAGTTTTTGGCGAGAAAAATGCGGTAGACTCGAGGAAAGTGTCAGATCCCACGACACCTAAAAGAGATCTTGATAAGGTACTGTCAACTACTGCTAAACAAACAGAAGAACAACTTGCACAAAAAGTGGAACTGATTGACGAGACGCCTCTTGTTGAAGCTCAGAAGCCGAAAATTGAAGGATTTAATACACCTCCAAGAGTTTTAGGTCAGGACCACTCTTCAAATATAGACGCTGAAGCTGCTTTTAAGGAAAATGTTCATAATAAACTTAATAGTGTGACAAAGAAGATAGAACATTCAGAAATATTTAGTAAAATTACGCCAATCTCCCAGGGCGTTGTAAATTTTTCTAGTGATTGTTCTAACCAAGGAGGAAATTCAGATAAAACACCCGAAGGAACCAAGCAAAACAAAAACGATTCTATTACTGAACCTAAACATGATTCCCTGAAGAATAAATTACGAAATCGTGTGATAAAAGATATGCAGCAGCTAGGTGTTCCGCAAGGTTCTGCAGATAATTCTACAATTCACGTTGATGTGAATACATCAAAAAAACCTCATAAGCCCTCAACAAAAACAGAAATGGAGCTAGAAGCTCGAAAATATGAGCCTGACTCACCAACCTCTTCTGATTTGAACCAAACAACAGATTCAGACAAAAAGATTAACGTAAAAACACTACACGATAATCTAGGATTGAGACTTCGTGAAGAAGGAATTAGATACAGCGAACAAAGAACTCCAAGTTCAGAGCCTTTTAAAAAAAGTGATGCAGGTACAAATCCAGCATCAGGGGATCATCAAAAAAATTCGAATACGTCAGAAAAAAAATCACAAGAGAAGATCCTAGCCTCTGACGCAGATACTCCGGCCTATGAACCATTTTGGTATTATAAAAAATTGGCTGCAAAAGCAAATGAGAAAGAAGAAACCGCAAATTCGGAGGAAACAGAATATGAACCTAAAATAACATCTGACGGAACAGGTCTCAACAGGAATATGCCATATTGTTGTAGTTATAACCTAGACGACGCTTCGTCCTCCTTACAAGATAACGATTATTTTACAGACCTTACAAAATGTTCAGACCAGTCTAAAAGTAATGAAACGTCCGAATTGGACAAGGAAATGTATCAAAAAATGGAGTTATACAGAGATTTGCCGTATTATTATCAGTATTTTTTATTTGGTGATGAAAATGCACATACTATTGAACCAGTAGATGATGAGATGTCTATCCATAAAACCTTTGGAATACTTGGTGATGAAAATGCATGTAACATTGAACAAAGAGATGATGAGATGTCTACCCATAACACTCTAGGAATATTTGGTGATGAAAATACGCGTAAAATTGAACAAGGAGATGATGAGATGTCTACCCATAACACTCTTGGAATATTTGGTGATGAAAATACGTGTAATATTGAACAAAGAGATTATGATATGTCTACCCATAACACTCTAGGAATGTTTGGTGATGAAAATGCGCGTAAAATTGAACAAGAAGATGATGAGATATCTACCCATAACACTCTTGGAATACTTGGTGATGAAAATGCGCGTAATATTGAACAAGGAGATGATGAGATGTCTACCCATAATACTCTAGGAATATTAGGTGATGAAAATACGCGTAAAATTGAACAAGAAGATGATGAGATGTCTACCCATAACATTCTTGGAATTTTTGGTGATGAAAATGCGCTTAACAATAAACCAGGAGGTGATGAGATGTCTACCCATAACACTCTTGGAATTTTTGGTGATGAAAATGCGCTTACCAATAAACCAGGAGGTGATGAGATGTCTACCCATAACACTCTTGGAATGATTGGTGATGAAAATGAGCGTACCAATGAACCAGGAGATGAAACGTCTATCCACGAAACTCTTGGAAATTATGCTGATGAAACAACATCACAAAGTAGTTGTTTAGCTAGAGATATGTCATATTATCAAAATGAAATCTGTACCACAGATTTTATGCATCGAGATGAAGAAAAATCAGATGATCAGAAGAAAATTACGGATATCCTGTCCATGTGTAATCAAGAGTTCGGATCAAACTCTGACACAATTCATCAAATAATAAACTTCAATAGAGACATGCCATATTACTACCAAACCTGTTATGAAATGAATTCAGTCGCTGCTGATCTAGGTCAAAGTAACTATGATCGAAACTTTGGTTCAAATCTTGATACAACTTACCAAGAAACGCACTTAAATAGAGATGAGGCATATTATGATAAAACTTTTATGCTCCAAGATCAAGAGAAAGTTTCGGTTGATTTGCCATTAATAGATCAAACATTATCATTTTCTGGCGTTAAAAAGGACAGAGATTTACCATATTATAGCCATTTGAACGTCATAGATTCAGATCCATTTGATGAACATATTTTAGCATCAACTGATTCCAGTGAACCACCGAAGGCGGAGGACACTAGCTCGAAGACACCAAAAAATATATACACAGATACACACATACCAATAGTAAGTGATTCTGACACAAATCCTGACGTCGAATGTAGAGGCTTGCGCATCAATGCAATCAATAGAGATTTGCCGTATTATAAAAGCCAAAATTTATTTTCTGATGTATGGCAATCAACTGACGTTAGTCCACTAGAACAATTAGAAGACGCTCATTTGACTGCGGTTGATTCTACAGAGCAATCTACGAAGCATTCTGAAATTGCAAGCTTGATTCAACCTAATTGTTTTCAGACGAAAAACGTCGTGAATTTGGTAATTTAACTCCAGACAAAACCCCTGATAATATTTTCCTCGAACAACATACAAGTGATCCATTTTTCAATGAACTCGCACGTGATAGTGAATTCGATGAAGGAGACACTGATGCTATTTTCCTAGAACAACACACAGCTGACCCATCTTATGATATTGAATATGTTCGGATTGAACAGGACGAAACAGCGCTAGAAAAAATGCCTGCAGATCAAAACCCGGATAACATTGACCTAGATCAGCACACAGATGATCCGTCCTTCGACCAAGTATTACAAGAGCCAACTCAGGTTTCACATCATTGGCAGGATCAGTTACACAGAGCTCTTTATACAGCAGATCCTAATTTTATGTAACTCATGATAATACTACCTTACCCGCAGACGAAGACCCTGATAACATAGACCTAGACCAGAACACTGGAGATCCATCATTTGATCAGGCACCGCAGCTACACAGAACTCTTTACACAGCCGATCCTAATGCTAATCAGCAAAAATCTTTGGATGATCGTTATCAACACTTTGCAGCTACTCCTGATCCTACTATTGTACCCGCTGACGAAGATCCTGATAACATAGACTTAGACCAGAACACCGGAGATCCATCGTTTGATCAGGCACCACAGCTAAACAAAACTCTTTATACAAACGATCCCAATGCTTACCACCAAAAATCTTTGCAAAATCGGTATCAGAATTTTGAAGCAAATACTGATAGTAGTACTGTGCCCACAGACGAAAACCCTGATAATATAGACCTAGACCAGCATACCGGAGATCCATCGTTTGATCAGGCGCCACAAGAACCGTGGGTCAGTCCATATACTCATCCGCCTGTTGCGACGGCTGAACAAGTCGAACAATTGAATGCTTTTTACGCTAATCCTATGAATCGAGGACTTTTACCACCAGCAAATTATCACCCGCACTTCAATCCTTGGAATCCGTACCCTTATTATATTTCTCAACAACAAACGGGACAGGAAGAAATACGACAGGAGCATGATAACGGACCCTCAGCAATTGCGCCGAACCAGGAAACGACGGAAACATCAAACGAACAATATTTAGAGGCACATTCAATCCCTCCTGTACCTTTTTACCCAAATCTACATCCATTTCAGAATCCTGCTGGCATTGTGCCTCAAAATCCATACTTTTACCCCAAAACCATCCTTATTTTCTAAATTTCCTCACCACCAAAGTTACTGAAACATGCCGACACCCCAAGGCTCACAAAAACAGCATTACTCAAAAAACTCAAACTGCCCCCAAGTTGATTCTATTGCACCGAACCAAAATACACCAATGACAAACGCGGCACCTATTGCACGAGCTCCAATGGGATTTCCTGCTCCACCTGGTACGGCTGCAGTATTCGTTTCAATGCCGCAAGTTAAGTGGAAAAAAGGGACTTCGCCAAAATCTAGTCGAGGCAATCACGGAATGGATGGCAATGGGTCTCGTTCTCTGTCGGAGACTACTTACTCTATGTCCAAGGGTACAAATATGCCTCTTTCCGAGATGTTAAAGAAGGTCAGACGACGTAATCGCTTGGAATTTTTACAAGGCTGTGCAGAGACCCGTCCCGTTGAAGGGAAATGTCCACATAAGACGCCACAGTGTCCACCTGCTCCGCCGCTGTGCCCAGAACCACCGCTGCCCATTATACCGCCCTGTCAGCCGCCGCCTGCATGCCCCCGGCCATGCAACGCTTCAGGTCCTCCACCGAAACGGCGCCCTCCTCCCCCTTGTCCTCCGCCTACTCCACCTCCTTTCTGTCCTCCGCCACCCTGTCCTCCCCCTTCAACTCCTTGTCATCCAGACCCGTGTAAATTCGAGGCCATATCATTAGAAGACCTAAAAAAAACTTTCACGATCGTTTGGGATTTCGGATCGTCGAAATTAGGTCAAGAACGTCCTTTATGTTCATCGCAACCATCGAGAACCGTCATAGTTGAAGATATTGTAACGGTGCTACAAGATATCGGGAGCAAAATTTTGACGACGTATGGCTCAAATTTAGGAAAGTACTGTTCGAAATTGGAGAACTTCGCTCTTGCGAGGGGCTTCGAACCCTGGGTGCCAGTTCCTTCTTGGCCGATACCTTCAAAACCTGAAACAAGGAAACCGTTCGCATGTCCTAAAGAAGGTTGCAAACAGCGGCCGCCCCCTAAATATGGCGACTCATGTGAGCGCCCATGTTATCCCGGAAACCCTTGTATAGGCTTCCCAAATAAGTTTAGAAAGCATTAAAAATGTAGCAACGTAAAAAAAATGTTTTGTAGTGGATATTGTTCTGGAAATCAGCGAAAATAAACTTAAATATTTCATAACCTTGTTTCCTTTTCTCCGTATTAATGTAATTTTTGGATCCTAATGACCAGTTCTTACCACATGGGTGACCCGTGGCCCGTGGGAAGTTTTTTTTATATAATGGCTTGCCTGTCAGATATAAATTGAAAGCCCCTAGATATATGTATTGATGACGGCACACCTAAGAATTATGATGTGGGCTTACTCCCGGAAAAACCTCTGCGATCAGCCATGATGCCCAAGCTACGCGAGGCCAGGAGGAGAGTAAGATTTTCAAGCTGGGATAGCAAGCTAGTACTTTTAGCTCCGTGTAAACAAAACTAGCGTTGCGGCGCGTTGTCTCCAGGAAGCTAGAAATCTACCTACTAGTTTCTTCTGGTTGCCTGGAAGAGATCGCTCTTAGCGATAAGGCCGCCATTTGTTTCACTAGATTTAAGAATTTGTCTTTTTGTTTATTCTATTTTTGTTTTTGTGTTGTGAACAATAAAGTGTTTCTATCTATCTATCTATCTATCTATCTATCTATCTATCTATCTATCTATCTATCTATCTATCTATCTATCTATCTATCTATCTATCTATCTATCTATCTATCTATCTATCTATCTATCTATCTATCTATCTATCTATCTATCTATCTATCTATCTATCTATCTATCTATCTATCTATCTATCTATCTATCTATCTACTAGCATGCTATCATAGCTTGAAAAACTAGCCTCGTGTAGCTTGGGTATGGTTGTCGCTTCTCCATACTAGCTCCACTCAGGACCTCCCTTGAGTTTCTGGCTTCTGTGACTAGTACAGTACCAAACGCTATATAGTTATGGGTAGTAGCGACAAGACTACATAGGCGGAGTTGGGGTGCCTGTGTCTGATAAGAGGCCCATTTAACCTAACCAAACCGTTATTTATTTAACAAGGGCCAGTCGGAAATAAATATTTCCCAAACACCCTAGGCTACCCACATTGTAAAAAACTTCCCACGGATCACCCAAGTAGTCATAGGAGGTGGACGGTGGGAAAACACCCCGAATAATATAAGTGATGTGAGTGTGAAGATGAGTGTCAGGTAAATAAATGTGACCTTAATTTGGCATGTGAACATTATTTTATAACCGAATCTCAAAGACCCATTTAACTTATGTACCCATATTACGTAACAAGTTACCTGAAAAGAATTCGAGCTAAGTCCTAGCTAACATCGAACTATATACTCGCATAGCAAGCAGTGACACGTTACGATGGCAAGCGCGAGGGCGCCTCGACGGCACGGCCTCGGCTCCCGCTGCCGCCGCGCCGGGAGAGCAAGTTTGGTACTTCGCGCCTAAAGGTAGCGGTTCGCCCGGAGACCGCGACACGAGACCGCGACCGGAGACAGCGACTTTTTTTTTTAAATAAAGAGTGACGTGACGTTCAAGACATATGCCTGATGGTAAGCAACATGCCTGACACATAAGGCACTTTTTTTACGGTTGCGGTCTATTTGGAAATAAAGAGTGACGTAACGTTCAAGAAATTGAAGTACATATGCCTGATGGTAAGCAACATGCCTGACACATAAGAGCACAGTGACACGCAGCTATTGGAACATGAAAAGTACAAATCATTACCTAGCACTGCACTGCGCTCGTCACCCATGTTATATCTCTAAGCCCTGTAATTTATCTGGCACTTGACACTATGGAATTGTATGGGCGCCAGTTCGCGCCGAGACCGCGACAGGACATAGAGTCGCGAGACATGTGTCGCGGTCTCGGCGCGAACTGGCGCCCATACAATTCTATAATATGGCGAAGAATATCTTCTCTTCTGCGACGCTAATCAAGTTCCTGTCTTGTCAGTGTCTCGGTCTCGGTCTCCGGTCGCGGTCTCGTGTCGCGGTCTCAGCGCGAACTTGTACCTTTACGGAGAGATAGGGACTGCGGTCGCGGCGACGCAGCAGTTCCGCTCTATAAAACCATGGGGTTCCACATTTTTGAACTGAAAACTTCTTTTGGCGCACCACAACCAGACTTTTCGTGGGCCGTGAACGAAGCTCATCTTCACGATCGTAAATGATAGAAGTGTTCGGGTAAACTCGTGACCTACACAGGACGCATTTCTAGATGGTCATGCTTAGAAGACAAATCCAAAGAGTATGTAGGTAACTACGACTTAACTACGAGCAGAGACGACCATACCTTGAAGATATATTTTTAATTTATTCTTGGCCATGGATAGTAGTCCTTCAGCCGCATCTGTCACTGTCCTGTCTCTTTGTTTACTATTTTCAATTTAGGTGTAAGCGTTTTTATCTTATATTATACCTTTAAACGACCAATTCTTGTAGGTATATTATATATTTAGAATCTGAATCTCGGAAACGGCTCGATCGATTTTCATGAAATTATGTATACAGGAGGATTCGAGGACGTTAAATCGATCTAGCTAGGTTTTATTTTTTTTAAACATCATTTTATACGCGTTTTTAGACAATGAAAAACTCCTACAATGTCATTAGAATATGATAACTTATTTCGCCACTGTTCTTTAAGTCTAAATGGCTCAGTCGAAATATGCTCGCCCTCGTAGTCAACAGGCCCCGGATCGAATCCTAATGGTTACACTCGGGTCTTTTCTTTTTGATCTTTTTTTTTCTGAGAAAATCTTTTACTTAGAGCCCTTTATAAACGCATTTAAACCGAGCAAAGCTCGGTCAACCAGGTACTTATAATTATTAAACATATACAGTAGTTTTTCATAGTTATTTTACTTTTCCGCCGCCGTTTTCTGCCGTGTGGTCTAAAGCAGTCATTTTTTTTATAGTAAGTAGCGCACTTTTTCTCAAATCAATACAGTTTCATTACATTTCAGAATTTCTTTCCGTCTAAATGGGCTTTTATCTTATCCTCGACATCGTTTTATTGAAAGCTTTAATTATGTTTCTTCTTCCTGTTTTTTTTTACTAAGAATTATTCTTCCAAACTTTGATTACTACTTAAATTTCTTAACACAAAGTAATCAAGCCTAATTAGTGGATTCGGAAAACAATAATTTTATAATCGATAAGGATTATTTGGATGTTTCGAGAGGTAGAGAATCGAGCCCCAACTGCATTTTATTATGATGCCAATACAGATTACTTTGCTACAGATGCATCGACTCGAGGTGAGAAACATTCTGAAGAAAATACAGTTGAAGACCACCACTTCGATTCGATTGCGGAACATTGTATCGATGCTACACCTGAACAAATTGATGATCGATTGTTGGAAGTGATGAGTAAACTCGGGATGCTCCCTGCCGATTCTTGTAATAAATGGAAACATCTGAAATCAAGAAAGCGTGGTAGATACCGATGTAACAACTCCTCGCCAGATTTCACTGACACATCTCTAATTAATTTAGAACCACCATTCAACGGCCCACATGTATCTAAAAACACTATGGACAATGATACAGAAGACTTTTTAAAATCAGAGAGGTTACAATTATTTCAAATGGATAAAAAACCTATGGATATTGAACATGAGAAACATGAGTCAGATGAGATGAATGATTTTTGTGTGCCAAGACCGGTTTTATATACACAAATGCCACTAACTGAATTTTGCGATGAAAGTAAGTCAGAAGATAGACATGAAGAAAAAGAATCGGTCATCAATTTAAATAAATCCAACGTGCGAATATTTCGTTTTAAACGAAAAAGTGTGTCGAATGAGAAAATTTTATCGGTGCAGGAAAATTCCCCACAGATTGTTAATTCTACTGAATCTAAAACTTTTCTAAACTTAAAAAGTTTCCAGCAAGAAACTTCTGGAGCCAGAATTATTTCGGAATCTTCAAATAAGTCTTTTACAGTCGGGAAAGGGTTAGGTGACTTGAATCCATCGAATCTGTTCCTTATGCAGAGTCGCATGCTATCCGGTAAAGACACAAACATTCCCATTGATAGAACTAAAGAACAGACAAACAAATCAATTACGCAAGAATCAGAATTACAGCCAACAACAAGAACATACACGCCAACTGAAAATGTTACAAACGTAACAAAAAGTGAGGAGACAGGCGAAACTGTACCAATAGTGCATCCAAAAAAGTTTTTGTATACAGTGCCCTATTCAAGAGTTGATTCCGAAAAATCAGGAAAGTCTAAACTATTTCTACGAAAGAAAAAGCACCCGATAAGTTCCAGAGAGCCAAGGCTCGCAAAGCCAATACCAATATTACAGGCTCAGGAAATATTTTATGCAACTGCCAAAAAACAGCCAAAGCAGTTGAAAGCTGAAATTATAGACACTGAAAATCAGAACACAAACATGGGAATAAAGTATCATACACCAGAGCTTACATCTACAAAGCTTAATGAAGTAACGGATCCTTCAATATCAGCCAACAGTGATATGAGACCAGGTATTTCAAGGATGTTCGACCATAACAAAGAAGTCATGATATTACCATCTGACGCCCCAAAACCACCTTATAAACTTATAAGTGTGAAAAATTCTACCACATATTTCGACAAAAATTTACCAGGTGTAAAATCTGGCATGCTCCTGCATCATAAATATATATATAAAGATATTACAATCTCCTCTGACGCAGTAAATCGTTTTACTAAGGATTGTCACAGAATTGATTAACATATTATTTAGGTCCTTACCTACATATTAAATTGGTGTTTTGTAAGGGAAGAACTAAAAGGCGATTTTTGTATATTAATTTAATCAAAGTATGCACCATTGCTCTTTTGGCATCTCATTGGTAGTTTACTTATCCCTGTATTAAAAAAGCCATTCGGGCGGGGATCAATAAAATCTTTAAAGGCGTTTTGGACTGCCCATCGTAGTTGATCATTTTACCTAGCAAGAAGTTCTCCAAATTAAAAAAAATGGTAATCTGTTGGAGCAAGGTCCGAGGAGTACTACGGTGGATGTCTTAAATATACCAATTCAAGCTTCTCTAATTTGGTAGCCGTGTATAATGCAGTGTGTGCTCTAGCGTGCTCCTGAAGCAGCAATGGCCTAGAACGATTGACCAGCGTCGGTTGTTTAGCAGCTAGATTTTCCATCATTGTTTGCAGTTTTGTTTTTTCATTGCATTGCATTGAGTTGCATTGTCTTAATCTGTCTGGTCAGGTTTAATAAAACTGTAGTGAACGTCACTGGCACTAAACCATCAAACGCTCACAAGTAATTTTTTTTTTAGTCAAATTTCGCTCTGCTGGTTCTTTAAGGTTCAGCCATTGCGATGAGCGTTACCGGTTATTGTACAGGATCCACTTTTTATCACAGGTAATGATTTAAAATCTCTTCGTTATTGTCCCCGTTGAATAAAGTAACACAGCAGTCGAAGCGCCTTTGTCGGTTTGCTGCACTCAATTCATTTCACCTTTCAAGTTTTTCCTCCTTCCCAATTCAATTAAAACAGTTTTATTACAAACACCGCAGCCTCTAGCTGATTCGGACGTGGTTGGCGATGGTCCTCTTCCAGAATAGCCTTCAATTCTTCATTGTCAACTTGAGTCACCGGCCCCGTTTACGGAACTTGTTCTGCAGGTCGAAATTTCCAGAACGAATACGTTTGAACCAAAAACTAACTGTGTTTTCTTTTGCGACACCGCCGCCATATACATCGTTAATCCTTCGAGCTGTTTCTGCAGTACTGGTGCCACTATATAACTTGTACTCGTAATTAATGCGATATTTCAAGTTTTCATTTGTGCTTTTAATTTTGTACTGAGTGACCGAAAGAAAAAAAACAAATGAATTACGGTTTTGAAAACATAAAGACATGAGTAAATAGTTGAATAAATTTGAAATTGGAATTCCCAACCAAAGAGGAGATATTTGAGATCAAAGTGGCCAGTACCACGAAACACCAATTTAATATGTAAGGACCTAATAATTAGTTCCGGCAGATATCAAAATGGTGCAAATTCAGAGGATGTTTCGTAAAATGTTACTGCAACAGAGTTTCATTCAATTCAATTTTAATCGCTCTGTGTGCTGCGACAATACAACTAAATTTAGTGAATCGATTCAAATTCAATATTTGTATCAAATAACCGGCTGTGATTTGTGATTTGATAACCGCTTGCTTTGGTGCAGTTGTTGATATCTAAAATCCACATTAACAATTGAAAGATACTGCTTGTGAATTCTGCTATGACGTGACATAATATTAGAAAACCCGGAAGTTGAACAAAAAATAATAATCAGTAAAATGGTACAATTACAATAATTTGTATGATTTTATTGATTTCATTCATTTTCTTGCAGTTAACCCTGGACCGATAAAACTAGAGACGTCAGACATAGACGAAAAGAGACGTACACCATGCGAACCAATACGACATGTGAATAAGTCAAACGTATTGCACATTATGTCTTCTAATCACAAGGAACTACCTAGTCAGCGAATGCTAAAACAAAACAAACGAAACAAACAAACAGACTCACAGATAGGCATCAGATTTTTATGAGCATATTGATAGAAAAAATGAACAATGCTTATTAATTCCTTTTAAAAAACCATCTACAGAAGTGATCACCTTGCACGATGAAGTAAAAAAACCTGTTACAACACTAACTATGAATATAAAACCATCAGATTGTTTAAATAGTTTTGGGGAACACGCGAAACTAGTGTCTGATATTATTCGTATTTTGAAAAAACGAAATGATTTATATGAACAAATGGAATCAGAAAATAAAATTCGACAAAATCCGGCTCGAAAAATCAGTAAAAATTTAGCTAAAACACATTCACAAATATCAAAAGAAATTCAAGATTCTGAAAATCAATTAAGAATAATTTTGACACAATTACAGGATATTTTAGAACGTGGTTATATAATAGATGGAAGTAGAAGTTTAAACTCGGATGTATATGAACAAACTCGAATACCAAAATGGTTAGAAGAACTCGAGAGACAAAGTATGACACCCAGCAAAGATTATTGTATTAGACCTAAGCAAATAGTTAGTTTGAAATCGCAAGGGCAGTATGGATGTAACAAGAAACAATCAAATATTTCAAGAACAAGATTGATGGAAGGTAAACCTTATCAAAGAAGAGTAACTTCACGGTCCATTTACAAGCCTATGATGACTCTTGACAATAGTGCTGGTAAAATTATAGCACCTGTTTTAAAGGCAGCTAATGCGCAAGAACATGACACAGACCAGACGCACATCACGGAAGACAACAAGTTTGCTGAGGCTAAAAGTGCACAGCTACAAAGAAATGATGCTCAATTAATGAGTGCGGAATTGCATTTGAGTACTTCGGAGAAACTACTCTAGCTGATGCTTTGGCAACAGAAGACACTGAGCCAGTAGGTCATTTAACAAGTGTCATCGAATCGAAAGACAATACGATAGTCGATAACGTTAAAAGTACACAACTACAAAGAAATGGTACTCCAATCAATGAGTTCGGAATTGCATTTGAGTACTTTGGAGAAACTACTCTAGCTGATGCTATGGCAACAGATGACACTTACCTAGGTAGTTTAACAGGTGTCGTTGATTCGACGCCTAATGAAAATATACAATTAAGCAATGATCATGGTTACGAACTCAGTAAATCCCCAGAAAAGGGTACAAAAACGACTGTTTTAGATACACACGCAAATTCCAACTTACATATTGTTAAGGATGGCATACCACAACGTGTTGTACCTCCCGTCAGTACGATAGACTCAGTTTCTAAATATGAGGTAGAACCATCAGTTTATTCTACAAATTTACCTGAAAGTGGCTTAAATTTAGAGCATAATACTAAGAAAACACTAAACAGAACACTAAATCTGCAGAAGGATCTAACGTTTTACAATCAGTTTCAGGTATAGAACCTGATCTTTTACCAAACATAATATTATTTCAGAATCTGAAGCCACAATGCAAAATTTATTAGATAAAATCTATCAAACGATAATAAGTGAAAACCAAGTAGGACAAAAAATTAAATCTGAAAGAGCAAAAGAACCAGTTACAATGGAACAGGATACATCAGACGCTCGTGAAAATTGTGAAGGGCCAAAACAAAGTAATGAAGTTAAACAAACTGACCCGGAATCACAGGGAATTTTGAAGCAATTTCAAAACACATTATACGCATTCGCGAATCCGGAACATAAGAGGAATAAACATTTCACGAGAAGAACAGATCGTAAGCAGTCATCAATAAAGGATAAACGGAATAAACCAGGTTCCTCCAAGTCCGGTGACCAAATGCCAACGCGATGTGTGATTTCCCCGATAGACGGTTCACGAAATACGACAACAAAATTTCAGGGAAGCGACCATGATGATCCATCAGCGACAATTTTCCCCGAAATACAGCCCATAGAACAACTGTCCCTTTCCGAATTGCTCAGGCAGGTGAGAGAACGGAACCAGTACGAAATTCAGCGAGAATGTCTTAAGGAGTATGAGAAATACATGGTGATGTCTAAGGTTACGCCAAAGTGTCCGGGGGCGCCGTGTGGTCCAAAAAAGCCACCACCTGACCCCTGTCCTGTTAAGCCTCCCTGCCCTAGAAAGTGTCCACCGCCGTTTTGTCCACCACCGGTGTGTGATCCTGCGCCTAAACGGCCACCGTGCGCCAATCCCTGCGGTCCATGTAAGACGCCGCCGCCATGCCCACCGTTACCTTGCACGTGTCCACCCCCAAGCCTCTACCACCCAAATGCCCCCCTCCGCCGGGTTGTCCACCCTGTCCTCGTCCTAAATGCCCCGGGTCTCCATGCGCTGCCCCGTACCCGCAGAAGCCGCCATTCCGGAAGCCCAGGGTTCCTCCGCCGTTATGTCCGTCTCGTAAGACACCACGACTGCCTAGTAGGAAGCCTAACCCTCCTGCTCCGTGTGGTGGAGACCCGCCTTGTCCACCCTGCGCCCCACCGCCGCCGTGTCGCCGGCCAGTGCCTCCTAAACCTCCATGCCCGTGTCCACCCCCGAAATGTCCCCCTCCATGCGAGCCCGCGCCACCGGCTACCTTCCCGAAACCGATGCCTTGCGCGAAGCCCTTGCCACCCCCCTCTCCTCCGCCTTGTACACCTCCCACTCCTTGTCCTTGCAAATCTCCCCCTCCAAAACCGCCATGTGATGATGATCCGTGCAAAAAATCGTAATAAAAAGAGAATTTACTTTACATTGAAACTTTATATTTAAATTATTTTCGGCTCTCTGGGCGAAGGACATGAGTGCCGACTCGGCGTAAGTGGTATCTGTACTTATTTTGTTCTAATTAAAATACAGCGTTAAACAGCGAAAATAAACGGTCATTTAATTTATTCTAATTCGTTATTTTATTTTATTTCATTTCATTTCGCATAAGGTCATTAAGTGAAATCATACTTTTTTTTATCTTTTAAAAATATCAGTTTTAGTACTTGGTTTATAGTAGTTAAAAACGTTTTTTCAATAAAAATGTCAGCGTTTTTTGACTGTAATGAAAACGTTCGTACTTCACCTGCGGATGGTTTTGGAGCACCACATCAACAGCCTGTATTCGCCGGCTGCTGAAGATACGCCCAAGTGCGGATCCGGGGGTCATGGGGCTCATGACTGGGCTGGGCTGGGTCCAGTATAAGTGGACCACGGATTAAAAAGTATGCATTCACTTATCGTAGAGTTTTGTGACTTGACTAAAACTGTGTAAAAACCTGGAGGCAAAGCTGGATCTGCCCTTGCAAATGCCTCTCCCGTAATAATACGCCATTCAACCAGGTCCTCGGTTTTCCGTCTCCAACCGCCACCAGCTAGCTGCCTATGAGCTGCTTAGTTTTGAGTATCTATATATATATATCTATATCTATACTTATAATAAAACTGTAACGGGTCGAATTCTGTACATTGAAGATATTTTGAAAATTTTTTTTTGGGGGCACTCCATAGTCGATACTGATGGCGAAACTGCATTTTTTTTCTTTCATGTCTGTCTGTCTGTCTGTCTGTCTGTCTGTCTGTCTGTCTTTCTGTATAGGGATCACGCATCACGCCGAAACTACTGATTCAATTCAGCTGAAACTTGGCATGATTTTCGTTTATACTAAGGACATTGCTGTAGGCTACTTTTGATCCCCAAATTCTGATCGGTTTTCTTGGGGAAGGGGGTGAAAGTCAGAATGTGTATTAGGTTGTAACTCATGTTTGCGTTGTTTAATTTCATTGATTCTTTTTTTGTTAGAAAGAACACATTTTTTATATTGTCCCGTCAAAATTTTAACAATATCGGTGTGTTGGTTCGGAAATTACACAAACATTAAATAATAACGACACGCGTGGCGCGTTCGGTACATACTAACTTCTAAGTATTCTGTGTATCGCAGACGATCCACAGAATATCTAGATTCCAGAAAGTGCCCACGTGATCGCGTCGCGTCGTCATGGATGACAAAATAATTGTCAAAAATACATTTTTGTGTGGAAAAACAAACATCATTCGGTTATAATCGACTTCAAACAAGGAGGATGTTCTGAATCGGGTTGCATGTTTTTTTATTTGGTTTTATTTTACGCGATAACTCCGCTAATTGTAAGTTCATTTTGATAATTGCTTTTTTGTTTGGTTGAAAATACTTTAGAGGTGATCTCATATATCGAAAACAAGGAGGTAGTTTTTCAAATATCAACAAAACATTAAAATTTGCTTAGACTTATCTATACGACATAGCTTCTTATAAAATTTAGTCGAATGGCAGGATTAAATTACCTGTCATAGAAGTAGATTTTTGTTATTTTGGAGAAAACATATCAGCATATAATAAGTAGCAGCATAAACAACCCATTAAATGTTCCCACTGCTGGGCGTCGGGGCCTTCTCTCGCAAGGAGAGAGACAAGGCTATAATCCACCACGCTGGCCCAGTGTCGGTTGGTGGATGACATATGACTTAGAACTTAGATTATAAGTAGATTTCGGTTTCTTCACGGTGTTTCTCTTCACCGTTTTAATTACCGGCATTACGAACATGACTCTGAAAAGATAGTGGTGCGCGTGGTTTTGAACCCTGGGTCTCCGGATCGACAGTCGGCGACCAGCCGTAACTTATTAGAAAACGTATTATTTCAATCCAAATACTGTTTAAAATTTAAAGGTAGTGTTCAACAAGCTTTAGTGACCGAAGCAGACCGTTGTTAGGGTTCCGTACACAAAGGGTAAAAACGGGACCCTATTACTGAGACTTCGCTAACCGTCCGTCCGTCTGTCACCAGGCTGTATCTCAAGAACGGTGATAGCTAGACAGTTGAAATTTTCGCAGATGATGCATTTCTATTGCCGCTTTAACAAAAAAAAACTAAAAATTAAATAAATATTTAAGAGGTGCACCCATCCAACAATCTTAATTTTTTACCGTTTCTTGCTCGATACTAATAATAACGTACCCGTCACAGGTAGACGCTTTAACTATTCACTTACGTTGGAACGGCTGAATGTATCGAGTTAAAATTAAAGACACATTCTTGGTTTAGCTTAGGTAATACATAGGGTACTTCTACATAGGCAATGCTTAGCCTATGTGCTCTTCCAGACTGTAATCTAAACTCATCAATCAATTTCAAATTTCAACCCGATCACTTGATACGTTCCGCCATGATTAGGTAAGTAACAAACATCCAAACAGTGACATTCATAATATTTACAGGACAACGTTGGAACGGCTGAACATATTTGGATGGAATTCGAAACACAATCAATCGAATACACATGTAGTTTGAACTCAGAAATAGCAAATCGGTTACTTATAGGTTACTGTGACGTAGGAAAGACTAAGCAAATTTGGTAGAAAATTGAAACAGAGATAACTCATAGTCTGAAATACCACATTTATGTATTTATTACCTATCAACCTGAAAGGGACCAACAACGATATGGGTTGACATACGAAACACATATAGTTTAGAGTCTAAAATTTCACATGGGCTAATAAGTCTATATTTTCATTTAACTCCATATTAATATAAGCATATATTTTCGTAAGGAACTTGATGTGATGGTAAGGTAAAAGCCAAAAATGAAAAATATATGCACCCGTTTTGCTGTAGATAATAAAGGTGATTTGCGTTCACAATCAAAATAACAAGCAACATAATATTCTCATTAGATGGCGCTAATGCCAGTTTAAATCTAAAAGCACTAAAGGCCATTTAAATCGATGTTTTGCTATTGTGGTATGTATTTTTTCTTTTATCACTAGGTGGCGTTACTGGTATTCTAAATTGTACTAATAAGTTTTTGCTGCTAAAAGGATAATGATGCCGAATTTGGATTCTTTCTTTATTGATTTTTTTCAATGTTACCTACAATTAAATTCATACATTAACATTTCACTAAGACTTGGCTTAGATTTACGGGTTCAACTTGCTTGAATATCATTAAAACTCAAAATTTTATTATTTTGATTCCACACAGGTTTCGTTCAAAATTTTACGCGGGCGAAGTCGCTGGTAACAGCTAGAAAACAGCTTACGAATAAAAAGAGATAGGTAAGTAGGTATCATGCACATTGCAGATGCAGATGCAGATCATGCACATGAACTTCAGACTTTTCATAATGTATCCTATAAAAATCCTACAAACTTAACACTTGCGGCTATGTTCGATAAGTACTACGAAACCTTACTAAGTATGTTTGATTTTGTTTAAATAAAGATGATAAAATTAAATAAATTTTTGTGTGGAAAAACAAATTCACTCAAACTCAAAGGTTTTTCAATAACTACTTATCCAAATATTTGACGTACTATACTTCCAACTAATGTACCTATAAGTCAGTAACATCTGCTTACGCGCACGAAGTAGCGGGTTCAGCTAGTATATATATATATATCTTAATATATATAAATCTCCTGTCACGATGTTTGTCCGCGATGGACTCCTACACTACTTAGCCGATTTTAATCAAATTTGGACACCGTGACCGTGTGTAGATTGATCCAACTTAAAAGATAGGATAGTTTTTATTTCGATTAATGGGCTTTATGTGACAATATCCGAGCGAAACTAGCGGCCCCTCCCGGCTTCGCTCGGATAGTAACAAAAATATCAAGTGCAGTGCCATCAACCGGGCTGATTTGTGAATCTAAACCTTCCAGGGCCCTGCAAAACCCAAAAGCGTATACAAAAAAAATCATTTAAATCGGTCGAGCCGTTTAGAAGGAGTTCACTTACAACGAAAAGTGGCATTGATTTTTGTATAATTATATAGATTAAAAATAGGGGTTGGTGATAAAAGGGTAATTTAGGGTTGTATGTATTTTTAATGCTACATTATAAAAAAATAAAAACAAAAAAAATTGACAAAATTAAAAAAAAAAAACATTTTTAGGGGTGAACAACCCTTATCACTTAGGGGTGTGAAAAATAGATGTTGACCGATTCTCAGACCTACTCAATATGCTCACAAAATTTCATGAGAATCGGTCGATCCGTTTCGGAGGAGTTCGATTACGCACCCCGTGACAGAAGAATTTTATATATTAGATCAATGCCACTTTTCGTTGTAAGTAAACTCCTCCTAAACGGCTCGACCGATTTGAGTGTTTTTTTTTGTATACGTTTGGGTAGGGACCTTCTTCTTCTTCTTCTTGTCGTCTTCTACTCTATACGTAGTATATATATAATATGTAATCTCTTTGTTTTATAGGCTTACATTTGACCGCCATCTCGCCTGATGTTAAGCGACGATGCGGTCTAGGATGGAGCATGTTTACCTAGAAGAAACCGATTCACTCTCGATTCGGAGACACAAAGATTGTAACCATCGATCGGGGAAAACCCACTCAGGCAACGTATTCCACAGCCTAGACGTTCTTATCACACAAGTAGAGCGCCAGACGTGCTCGCGGCATGGCGATTGAGATTAGTAAGAACATTTTTTTTTTTTTAACTTTTACAGGTTTACACTTGACCGCCATCTCGCCTGATGTTAAGCGACGATGCGGTCTACGATGGAGCGTGTTTACCTAGAAGAAACCGATTCACTCTCGATTTGAAGACACCAAGATTATAACTATCGGGAAAAACCCACTCAGGCAACTCATTCCACAGCCTAGACGTTCTTATCACAAACGTAGAGTCAAACCTCTTTGTCCGTGTCTTTGGAATATCCACCATGAAACGGTGCCGCTTCTTCGAGTTACGAGAAGTACGATAGTAAAAAGGGCAAGGTGGTATAAGATCATGCAGATCAGTTGCACACTCTCCGAAGTGTATCCGATAAAAAACCGATAAGCTAGCAATTTTGCGGCGATGTTCAAGACTTTGAAGTCTTTTACGCACTAGAATGTCTTTGCCTATGAGCCTTTTGGCACGTCTCTCGATCGATTCCAGAGCCTCAAGCTGATACTTAGCCGATCCATCCCATAGGTGCGAACAGTACTCCATACAAGAGCGAATCTGTGCTTTGTATAACAAAAGCAATTGTTCAGATTTGAAGTACTTTCGCACCTTTGAGAGGACACCTAGTTTTTTTGCAGCTATTTTGCCTTGGACTCGATGTACGAGCCAAAGTTGAGCGTAGAAGACAAGGTAACGCCCAAAAGCTCAAGATGATCAGTAACCGGTACGGAAACACCTCGAAAAGTAGGTTGAAATGGACTCCTTTTTGCGGAGAACAGACACGCCTGCGTCTTTCCCTCGTTAAACTTGATGTGTGTCGTGACGAATTGAATGAGAAAACTTATTAGCCGCGCCCCCCGGTGTTACCCGCAAAGTATCCGTACCCGTTATTTTGCCGAGATAAAAAGCCTATGTGTTCTTCCAGACTATAAATCTACTAAATCTACGGTTTATTCCGAACCTGACCCGCTACCGGGTTAGGTTAGGAACAGCAATAAAAAATGAGTGCGTGTACTTATGTACGCGCGTGAAAAGTTATACTTCTTTTATTTTATTAAATTTATCGCCACCGAAAATTTATCCAATATATAACATTCAAATACTGGCAATACATTGTCCAATCTTTCATTAATTTATTTGATTCTTGAGCTGAGCCAGCTGAGCAAAGTTGACAGAGAAGAGCGGCAACAGCGCGTTACCCGCGTATGTCACGAGCTGGCAACGTCGCGCGTCTTCGCGTCTGAATGGTCAAATAGATTAGTATGAAAATCGAACCACCTTAAGCAGACAACTTCATACTGTTAATTTTGTGTCACAGGTGCGCGCGCATCTTTAAATTTCACTCTCATCATTTTTTCATAACGCGCCTAAAGAAGTAACTTCAAAATATGAATTTTCATTCCCAACCTAACCCTCTTCCTAACCTGACCCGAAATGATGTTCCGAACCTGACGCAATTACTATAAAAAAAAGTCCTAACTCCAGAAACTATAGGACTAATAACGTACTAGGTAGGGTTTTGGATTCGAGGTTAACTTAGGAACATTATTTCCGGCTCAGGTTTAGAAGAGGGTTACGTTCGTAATAAAAAAAAAAAGAATCACTTTTGCTGTGTGTTCCTAACCTAACCCGGTAGCGGGTCAGGTTCTGAATAAACCACATCATGGTTTTCGGGTCAGGTTAGGAAGAGGGTTAGATTGGGAATGATTTTTTTTCTGTTCCTAACCTAACCCGGTAGCGGGTTAGGTTCGGAATAAACCAAATCTACCTGTATCCCAAATTTCAACCCGATCCGTTCATACATAACGACGTGATTGAGCAACAAACAACCATACATTGACTTTTATAATATAGTAGGATCTAGCTTAGGTACTTCATTTCTCAGTAAGCATTATTTTATGTTATGTTCAGTGTCAGGTACTTGGGAGTTATCAGAACAATCTAAAGTTGACTCCCTTGGCTTACTACCACCAGACAAGTGGCGCCACTTTAGCTTACAACTAACGATCCTGAAATAGGGATGTTAACACTAATCACAAATTAACGTGTTCGTTATGTGATAGATTGTAAATAGAATATCGAAAATTTATATTTTGACGTGACAACGTCTTATAAATTGGTTTGCCAGGTGACACTTCAAGAAACTGCGTTACGCTCCGCTCACGTTATGCGCTCACAACGAGAGCGAGTGAGAGGCACGCGTCCCTTCCACTCGGGCATGGTTAGCCCGCCTAAGAGCGAGAGAGACAGACATAAAAAGTGAAAGGCACGCGTCCCTTCCGTAAAATTATTTTACCACTCAAAGTCGTTGTCACGTAAAACTTTCGCCCGTATACCGACTTTACAGGCAACCAATTTTTTTTAATAATTTAACTGTACCCTGCCACGCTTCGCTGTGGCACATATGTGTCTGATGCAAAAATTAGATAAAAACAATCCTTGATGCGGATTATATATCATTCTAAAATTTCAGCTCGAGCGGTGCAGAACTTTTTGAGTTTTTGAAGCGTACACTGGTACACTGGTAGACAATTCGCACACAACACTATCTGACCCCAAACAAAGCTAAGCTTGGAAGATGGCGGCCAGATAGCTGATATAATACTTATATAGTTGTAAATACATACTTATTATACATAGAAACACCCAGACACAGTACAAATATTTGAATTCATCACACAAATATTTGCACTGGGCCACGAGGCCAGTCAAAATTTACTAGTGTACCTACCTACAATGAAGTGATGATTTTACTTTATAATAAACTAGCGGCGTAGTGGCCCGTTCCGGCTTCGCTCGGATAACCTAGAACCAACTGCAGCGCCATCTGCCGGGGTGATTTGTGAATATAAACCATGCAGGGCCCTACCCAAACGTATACAAAACAAAATCATTTAAATCGGTCGAGCCGTTTAGGAGGAGTTTACTTACAACGAAAACTGGCATTGATTTTTATAAATATACTAGATGTCCGCCCCGGCGTTGCCCGTGGTACATTATATAGTACTCATCAGGATCCCGTGCATATACAACGGTGAAAGAATGTCGGAAATCGGTTCAGTCATTCCTGAGAATATCGCTTTCAAACAAAACACCTCTTTAGCTACCTGCTACGCCACCTGTCGGAACTTGGTTGTACCAACTCAGATTTAGAAAACAAAAATTGATTAGCAAAGGTTTTATATTCAAGAGGTATGTAATCTGTGATATTCAATGACGCAATCTTAGACACATGCTGTCGTTTGTCATGTCTCATGTCAAAGCACGAAACGTACGAAAACTCTCAAAAAGGAATATTTTTTCCCGATTTCGTCACATTCTTGATTCATGCTCCGCTTCTATTAATAGTGGCGTTATGTTCTATAGCCTAAAGCCTTCCTCGATATGGCTAATGGGCTATCCATTAGAAAAAGAATCTTTCAATTCGGACCAGTACTTCCCGAGATTCTAGCGTTCAAACAAACTCTTCAGCTTTATAATATTAGTATAGATATTTAGTACAACGTACAAACCGTCTAGTTCACGGTTTTCGGCGCAAACCACGAGTTCATTTCTATTATTATCTATGCTATGTCTCATTTTCTACGAGGAAATTATTATCAGTAGGTAAACAAACATCAATTTAATAATTATGTAGATTACGATAGCGCTTGAAGTGAATTACTTATTCAAACTGCCTATGTCATACGGGTGAATCCTAACAGGAAAACCTAGGGTAACTACCGTGAGAGTTTAGGTCGGTCTGCCAATATGTAGTCAATTTGTAGATGTTCCAAAGACACGAACAAAGAGATTGTTCTAGTCTATAGTGGTCTATAGATAATTCATGTGTGCTTAGTGTAAGTAGTTAGGTTTGTAGTGTAGTGTATGTAGTTCTCATTGTATTTTAGTTTTGTTAATAAAGGCTCTGCCCAGATAAAAAAAAAACTTTAAAAAAAAAGAGATTTGACTCAACATTTGTGATAAGGACGTCAAGGCTATGGAATACGTTGCCTGAGTGGGTTTTTCCCGATGGTTACAATCTTTGTCTTCAAATCGAGATTGAATCGGTTACTTTACGGTATCGGTAATCGGTAAACACGTTCCATAATAGACATGGTCGTTTAACGTCAGGCGAGATGGCGGTAAAATGTGAACCTACAAAGTAAAAAAATAAACAAGAAAAAAAAATTACAAATTTTGATTAACCCCCGACTGCCTCATATTAGTTTCTGTACAACATTCTACTAGTCAAGCCCTTTCATTTGATACCCATATTAAGGGAGTTGTGAAAAAAGAAATGTATTTCGCCATTTTGTGGAAGCGGCCATCTTGAATTTGAAATTTGTCATAGTGCAATGTATTCTACTAGTCAAGCCCTTTCGTTTGATACCCATATTGAGGTAGTAGTAAAAAAATGATATAATTCACCATTGTGTGGTGGCGGCCATCTTGGATTTGATTTTTTTATAGTGTATAGTATTCTACTAGTCAAGCCCTTTCATTTGATACCCATATTGAGGTAGGTTGTGAAGAAATATTTTGTCCGCCATTTTGTGGTGGCCGCCATCTTGAATCGATATTAACCAAACATAGCTAAGAACATCCGCACGGATTTTAACTTTTAAATAAAAGAAACCGCATCGAAATCGGCCCATCCGTTTGAGCTCTACGGTGCCACAGACAGACACACACACAGACAGACAGACAGACATCGACGTCAAACTTATAACACCCCTTTTTTGGTCGGGGTTAAAACACGCTTTTACTCGCGTTGTAGTTGCAGGCGCGGTTTGAGCGGGTCAGGTCCCAGAGGGCATGACCCTCAAAATCGTCGACGTAAAATTGAAAAACCTAAATTTTTTTCTACAGCGGGAAAACAACTGGAACGGCAATTATTCGGGTAAAATCTTGGGGCGCTACTAGTAACTTCTTTTTTACTCAAAATATTGTATTATTATTTGTGACTCAAAATATTGTATTATTATTTCCCAAAAATTGAGACGACTGCGCCTGAGTTCTTATTCAAAGTGGAGCCCATAATAACATTATCATTATTATTCTACAGTCAATCTAACTATTCAATGGATCCCGACTGTTTAGTTGATATGTTCCTTTACTAGAATAAGTACCTATATTTTATTTTCTGCAATAGTACAAATTCAATAACATATTAAGTATAGAATTCTAGACCACCAGAAATCTAAGTGCTTGTTTTACTGTTTTCAGTTTTTATAGTATGTAAGTACGTAGTTTGGTTCACTTTTTGTGCAGTCGGGTTTTTTGAGTTTTTTAAATTATTTATTTTTAAATTCTATTAGGGCTGTTTCGCATGTTGGTGATGCGAGCTCATTTTCACCTATCCACAAAAAAACGTCTAGCGAGCACGCCCCGTGGCCTACCGCCGAATGAAAACTGTCTTAGTTTTGAGGTTTCTCTTTTCTTTGTGTTTGAAATGATAGTCGTGTGCAGTGTTTCCCTCGCCTCAATTAAGATTTCCCCCCTTTTCCCCTCAAAACTTATTCTGTAGTTCTGACACCCCCCCCCCCCTCAGGAGAGATTCAAATATAAAACAAGAACAAAATTAAAAATTTTGATTAACCCCCGACTACCTTAGATTTGTTATCTGTAGAACATTCTACTAGTCAAGCCCTTTCATTTGATACCCATATTAAGGGAATTGTGAAAAAGGAAATGTAATTCGCCATTTTGTGATAGCGGCCATCTTGGATTTGAAATTTGTCATAGTGCAAAGTATTCTACTAATCAAACCCTTTCATTTGATACCCATATTGAGGTAGTAGTGAAAAATATTATATAATTCGCCATTTTGTGGTGGCGGCCATCTTGGATTTGAAATTTGTTATAGCGTTTAGTACTCTACTAGTCAAGCCCTTTCATTTGATACCCATATTGAGGTAGGTTGTAAAAAGAAATATTTTATCCGCCATTTTGTGGAGGCGGCCATTTTGAATCGATATTAACCAAACATAGCTAAGAACACCCGCACGGATATTAACTTTCAAATAAAAAAAACCGCATCGAAATCGGCCCATCCGTTTGAGCTCTACGGTGCCACAGACAGACACACACACAGACAGACAGACAGACAGACAGACAGACAGACAGACCGACAGACAGACAGACAGACAGACATCGACGTCAAACTTATAACACCCCTTTTTTTTGTCGGGGGTTAAAAAGCTTTCATGCCTCATCGAAAACCACATTATACGAAACATCGCCATATTGAAAAAAATTGGAACTGATATCTGACTAATTATAAGGAAATTTTCCTCAATATGACGAAGTTTTTGTATTTGTTTGATTAAGCATGATTTCCCCTTTACATCTCTTTCCCCTTTTTATTCCCCTCTGGACCCTAATTTCCCCTCAAAAGGGGAAGTTCCCCTCATTGTGGAAACACTGGTCGTGTGTGATAGCGGTGTTGTGAACCCACAACATTTTCAAACAAAAAACCGCCTAAGTGTGAGTGGGTCTGGAGAACGACGGGTTCCGCACCATTAGCAAATAAACGGCGAAACCCTCCTATGGGAGCCCCCTTAATTATTTGTATTTAAAGAGTACATAAAACTAAATATTCTGTGAATAGTTTAAAGCGTCTACCTGTCACCGTTATAAGTATCGAGCAAGAAACGGTAAAAAAAACAACTTTGTTGATTGGAAGCCCCCTTAAATATTTATTTAGTATGTTTTGTTTTAGCGGCAATAGCATCATCTGTGAAAATTTCAACTGTCATGTAGATATCATCGTTCTTGGGATACAGCCTGGTGACAGACGGACGCGCTCACTCCACTTGGATCCACAGCTAGGATCCACATGTGGATCCACGGTCCCTTTTTTTCCTCTTGAATCCACCGGTGGATCCATGGATACTTCGGTTTCCTCTTGAATCCACCGGTGGATCCATGGACACTTAGTTTTCCACTTGAATCCACCTGTGGATTTATGGACACTTTTTTTGTCCACTTAAATCCACAGGTGGATTCATGGATACATTGTTTTGGACAGCGAAGTCCCAGTAATAGGGTCCCGCTGTTACCCTTTGGGTACGGAACCCTAAGCAGTTTTCACTTCGAAATGTAGGTATTAGTAGGCGAAGACGGGTCGCATCGCTAGTCGCAAGTAAACAGGTAAATCCCTCCCGAGAGGAATTCTCCGTAATCTGAGTCATCGCACCTTTGTAATTGCAACGCAAGACATGCGCACTTGGCGTCTTATTGTCTCAGTCAATAGGTATGTAGACATGTGAATATATAGATATAATTTACTCGCATACTTAGCCAAAAGCGATGTTTTCAGTTTTATGAGAAATTAAGAGCCATCAGCGGTTTGACATTATTTTCTCGCAATTAAAAGTAGCCTATGTATTTTATTCCAGATATGATCAAGTGTATTAATTAACGTATTAATTAAGAGATTATGATATGTCTACCCATAACACTCTAGGAATGTTTGGTGATGAAAATGCGCGTAAAATTGAACAAGAAGATGATGAGATGTCTACCCATAACACTCTTGGAATACTTGGTGATGAAAATGCGCGTAATATTGAACAAGGAGATGATGAGATGTCTACCCATAATACTCTAGGAATATTAGGTGATGAAAATACGCGTAAAATTGAACAAGAAGATGATGAGATGTCTACCCATAACATTCTTGGAATTTTTGGTGATGAAAATGCGCTTACCAATAAACCAGGAGGTGATGAGATGTCTACCCATAACACTCTTGGAATTTTTGGTGATGAAAATGCGCTTACCAATAAACCAGGAGGTGATGAGATGTCTACCCATAACACTCTTGGAATATTTGGTGACGAAAATGAGCGTACCAATGAACCAGGAGATGAAACGTCTATCCACGAAACTCTTGGAAATTATGCTGATGAAACAACATCACAAAGTAGTTGTTTAGCTAGAGATATGTCATATTATCAAAATGAAATCTGTACCACAGATTTTATGCATCGAGATGAAGAAAAATCAGATGATCAGAAGAAAATTACGGATATGCTGTCCATGTGTAATCAAGAGTTCAGATCAAACTCTGACACAATTCATCAAATAATAAACTTCAATAGAGACATGCCATATTACTACCAAACCTGTTATGAAATTAATTCAGTCGCTGCTGATCTAGGTCAAAGTAACTATGATCGAAACTTTGGTTCAAATCTTGATACAACTTACCAAGAAACGCACTTAAATAGAGATGAGGCATATTATGATAAAACTTTTATGATCCAAGATCAAGAGAAAGTTTCGGTTGATTTGCCATTAATAGATCAAACATTATCATTTTCTGGCGTTAAAAAGGACAGAGATTTACCATATTATAGCCATTTGAACGTCATAGATTCAGATCCATTTGATGAACATATTTTAGCATCAACTGATTCCAGTGATCCACCGAAGGCGGAGGACACTAGCTCGAAGACACCAAAAAATATATACACAGATACACACATACCAATAGTAAGTGATTCTGACACAAATCCTGACGTTAAATGTAGAGGCTTGCGCATCAATGCAATCAATAGAGATTTGCCGTATTATAAAAGCCAAAATTTATTTTCTGATGTATGGCAATCAACTGACGTTAGTCCACTAGAACAATTAGAAGACGCTCATTTGACTGCGGTTGATTCTACAGAGCAATCTACGAAGCATTCTGAAATTGCAAGCTTGATTCAACCTAATTGTTTTCCAGACGAAAAACGTCGTGAATTTGGTAATTTAACTCCAGACAAAACCCCGGATAATATTTTCCTCGAACAACATACAAGTGATCCATTTTTCAATGAACTCGCACGTGATAGTGAATTCGATGAAGGAGACACTGATGCTATTTTCCTAGAACAACACACAGCTGACCCATCCTATGATAGTGAATATGTTCGGATTGAACAGGACGAAACAGCGCTAGAAAAAATGCCTGCAGATCAAAACCCGGATAACATTGACCTAGATCAGCACACAGATGATCCGTCCTTCGACCAAGTATTACAAGAGCCAACTCAGGTTTCACATCATTGGCAGGATCAGTTACACAGAGCTCTTTATACAGCAGATCCTAATTTTTATGTAACTCATGATAATACTACCTTACCCGCAGACGAAGACCCTGATAACATAGACCTAGACCAGAACACTGGAGATCCATCATTTGATCAGGCACCGCAGCTACACAGAACTCTTTACACAGCCGATCCTAATGCTAATCAGCAAAAATCTTTGGATGATCGTTATCAACACTTTGCAGCTACTCCTGATCCTACTATTGTACCCGCTGACGAAGATCCTGATAACATAGACTTAGACCAGAACACCGGAGATCCATCGTTTGATCAGGCACCACAGCTAAACGAAACTCTTTATACAAACGATCCCAATGCTTACCACCAAAAATCTTTGCAAAATCGGTATCAGAATTTTGAAGCAAATACTGATAGTAGTACTGTGCCCACAGACGAAAACCCTGATAATATAGACCTAGACCAGCATACCGGAGATCCATCGTTTGATCAGACGCCACAAGAACCGTGGGTCAGTCCATATACTCATCCGCCTGTTGCGACGGCTGAACAAGTCGAACAATTGAACGCTTTTTACGCTAATCCTATGAATCGAGGACTTTTACCACCAGCAAATTATCACCCGCACTTCAATCCTTGGAATCCGTACCCTTATTATATTTCTCAACAACAAACGGGACAGGAAGAAATACGACAGGAGCATGATAACGGACCCTCAGCAATTGCGCCGAACCAGGAAACGACGGAAACATCAAACGAACAATATTTAGAGGCACATTCAATTCCTCCTGTACCTTTTTACCCAAATCTACACCCATTTCAGAATCCTGCTGGCATTGTGCCTCAAAATCCATACTTTTACCCCCAAAACCATCCTTATTTTTCTAAATTTCCTCACCACCAAAGTTACTGGGGAAACATGCCGACACCCCAAGGCTCACAAAAACAGCATTACTCAAAAAACTCAAACTGCCCCCAAGTTGATTCTATTGCACCGAACCAAAATACACCAATGACAAACGCGGCACCTATTGCACGAGCTCCAATGGGATTTCCTGCTCCACCTGGTACGGCTGCAGTATTCGTTTCAATGCCGCAAGTTAAATGGAAAAAAGGGACTTCGCCAAAATCTAGTCGAGGCAATCACGGAATGGATGGCAATGGGTCTCGTTCTCTGTCGGAGACTACTTACTCTATGTCCAAGGGTCCAAATATGCCTCTTTCCGAGATGCTAAAGAAGGTCAGACGACGTAATCGCTTGGAATTTTTACAAGGCTGTGCAGAGACCCGTCCCGTTGAAGGGAAATGTCCACATAAGACGCCACAGTGTCCACCTGCTCCGCCGCTGTGCCCAGAACCACCGCTGCCCATTATACCGCCCTGTCAGCCGCCGCCTGCATGCCCCGGCCATGCAACGCTTCAGGTCCTCCACCGAAACGGCGCCCTCCTCCCCCTTGTCCTCCGCCTACTCCACCTCCTTTCTGTCCTCCGCCACCCTGTCCTCCCCCTTCAACTCCTTGTCATCCAGACCCGTGTAAATTCGAGGCCATATCATTAGAAGACCTAAAAAAAACTTTCACGATCGTTTGGGATTTCGGATCGTCGAAATTAGGTCAAGAACGTCCTTTATGTTCATCGCAACCATCGAGAACCGTCATAGTTGAAGATATTGTAACGGTGCTACAAGATATCGGGAGCAAAATTTTGACGACGTATGGCTCAAATTTAGGAAAGTACTGTTCGAAATTGGAGAACTTCGCTCTTGCGAGGGCTTCGAACCCTGGGTGCCAGTTCCTTCTTGGCCGATACCTTCAAAACCTGAAACAAGGAAACCGTTCGCATGTCCTAAAGAAGG